>OMPJ01029639.1:63646-78453 GCA_900312935.1 Carapus acus
CAGGGTCGGTCTTGAGTTGGTTCTTTGGTGTGTGTGCGTGTGTGTGTTTTCACGCTGCTGTGTCTGCCATCCGTATGCCTGCCTACCCACCCACCTGCCCTCAAATGCCTGTTTGTGCGGCGGGGCTCACTGCTAGAACATTCCTGATCGGAAGACGTGTTTTACTCCTGTGACTGTGGTATCAATGTCTCCATCTGTAGTGCAAATCTCCACTCACCCACCTCCCCGCCCAAACCTCCGACCTCCCCCAAGCGGAAACACAAAGGTTCACTTCTGGTTTTGCACAAGTTATGAAGTTTTCAAAATTTTCTTTCATTATTTAAGTTATTTGTATGATTTTTCTCGTTTTTTCGGGTGACCGTTCCTTTGTAAAGCTACTTAACTTATTGCCTTTTATTTTAGGAATGCAAGAGGTTTTATTGTATCCGAGTGGGAGCTGTGCAAAATGGTCCACTGTTTGTACGTGTGTGTGTCACCTCACGGTTTGTTTTTGTCATCCACTAGGAATAGATATTTGCACTCAAATTCGAGGGAGTCAAAGTTTATTTCACACACTTGGAGTTATTGAAGAAGACACTGTACGATACAATGAATGTCTGGCTTTATCTGGCCTAGTAGTTAAAAGTTTGAAATAGTTTTAATATATAAATGATATATAAATAATATAAATACTTATATATGTATATATATTATATTCCATATATATACATATATACGACATATCGCAGCAGCTTGTACAAACGTAAAAGCATTTTCTTTATTTTTTGGTTTGTATCATACCCAGATGGATTAGTTGTAACTTTTGTTCAGTGTATTATGGTATTTATTAAAGAGAATTTGTGTTTCTCTCCCTCTTTCTGCCCACTATGTGTATTGTATGTATCTTAAAATGTAATCAACGGTCCTACTGGTGTCTGATTGTGTGAGTGTGTGTAATCGAATGCAGAAGAAGCCAACTACATGGGAAGACACCTGCAAGGGCACTTGGGTCTGGGGGGTGTGAAAGAGAACAGGCCATGGTCAGTTTTACCTTTGTAAAGTGAATAAATTCTTTTTATTTCATCAGGATGAATTGACGCCCTTCTTTACTGTCAGTGTGTAGTGACGATAGGCCAAACTGCAATATCATAATCAGAAATCACCCAATATATGTACAAAACCTACACTGGCATAGCATGTAAGACCATATAAATAATTATAGTGAAATACCAATGAGACGCATGCAAACCTAAGTCATAAAGCAATAACATGTATCTTAGTTTAAGGATTTCAGGAGGTGATTAAAGATTTTTTTTCTTTTTTTTCACGCAGTTAATCATTTGGCAACCACAGTGGAGAAAATCACAGCACAATGATACAGAAATACAATACAAAAGCAACATCATCTTACTGAAATACTTAGGAAGTAATTACACCTCGGTTGGGTCAATTTTCTTATCAAAGACTTAAATGTGAGGAGTAGAAATGAGCCATACTTCCACCTCCATTGACAGTCGGACTGGTGAAGTTCACTTCTTTCTGCTCAGTCATCAGACATGAAGTGAACCACATGGAGCTGAACTTCGCTTCGGTCCCACATGTATATTTGTCTGTCTTTGGGGCTGTAGTACAGCATGGCCAACACTCCCCCTGGTGACCTCAGCTCAAAGCTTACATTGACTGGTTTGCCCTTCAGCAGATCAAATGCAAAGTTGACTCTGGTGTCCTTGGTGTCGGTGACGTACAGGACGCCGCACGCGATGAAGGCATTGCCGGCCTTGGTGCGGGGGTAGGTGGTGTTTATGTAGGACGTGACGGAGAAGGTCTTCTGGTCTAGCTGGCCAACCATGATATTCTCATCCACGCTGGAGGCGTAGATGAGCCACAGACCGTTCTCGTCTGCTGCCACTTTAAAGTAGGTCTTAGAGTTGTGGAACAGGTAAGACAGGTTGTGATGCAAAGCGTTGTTTATGTTGAGAGTGTGAATTCGTTTGGCCCGAAAATCAAACCTGTGAGAACGAGAAGACAGTTGAAGGTGAACCCTGTCCTGCTGAGAGCTTCAGGCAGAGACCAAACAGGGCAAATAGAAATCACAATCCAGTGTCTCACCTGCCAATGGTAGAACTACCGGCAATGTGATAGTAGAAAGAACCGTTGTGAACTGTGTGACCACAACCCTGGTAGAACTTTCTGACATCTACAACATCACTTGCGTTGCTCTGGAAGGCAGCAATGTTCTTATACTCCTTAATCACACGACCTGGAGAGGAAAGATCAGAAGGTTGGCTACAACATCCCTCGGTGTGAGTGGATGGACCGAAGTTGAACAACAAAGCAAAAGAAACAAGTTGCTCCAGTCTGGACCCGTATGTCCTCAGAATATTCTACAATTTCGATTTTTTCATGGCTAACCTACCAGAGAAGTGTCCCGCGACCCATATGCGCTCATCGTTTAACACGGCCGTGTCTTTCATCCAGGTGCCGTACGTGCTGGACATCTTGGTCACGTTCCTTGGGTTGATCAGAGACTTGATCAGGCATTCTGACGAAGAGGCCAAAACATGGTGAGTAAGTAACACACTTTTCTCAGCTGTCCCGGGCATGTGCGCACACACACTCTGATATAATGAAACACATACCCTTCTTCCTCACTGCGTGCTGTTTCGCAGCCTCCGCTGGAGCTGCTGTCTCATCGTTTGGAACCGTTTGCGATGGTTCTGACAGAACATAGTACTGTTTGAGTCACCTTTGGACTTTTATGTGATTTCTGATGTAAATATGAAGTTGTCTTGAGGGCAAAATGGTGAGAAACAAGTCCACAATACAAGAAAAACTTCTCACTCATGGTCTGGGCAGCGTGACTGTGAGCCCGCTCGTGTCTGTGTTTTGAAGCTCCGTTGGTGCCTGGGGGTCCAGGAGGGCCAACAGGACCTGGTGGTCCTGGAGGACCTGCAGGCCCTGGTGGTCCTTTAGAGACAATAAGAATGTAAACTCTATTAACCCAGAAAGCAAATTTCCAGCACTTCATTCACCACTGATGGAGAACTTATCCACTCACCTTCAATGATGACGTCATTGAATGGCTGCGCTTTCTCTCCAGGGGGACCTGGCTCTCCTTGTTCTCCTTTCTCACCCGGCTCTCCTTTGTCACCTGCTGGTCCTGTGTGGCAAAAGAATCACACAACTGCATTCTTGAAATCTTACAATAGACAAAAATCACTCAATTGACCTCTCGGAGTGAGTGCTGTCCCCCTGCTGTGGCAGAGAAAACAGTGAGGCGGGAGGACAGTGGAAGAGAGGCTTAATGGCTCATTCAACCAAACCCTCTAGACCACAGACATGAATAATATTAGCAGAGAATGTGGTGTAAGGTCACCGATTCAACACATTACAATCAAGGACCGCATCTGCTGCTCGGACAGTGAACTACAGGCCGCAGACCATTTTGTTTTGCTCAGGAAGTCCTCTAATGGTCGAGTCGGGAATGTCTGCAACTCTCCAGCCGCCCATACATCGCAGGCTAGTGACATTGTGTACTGAATCCGAATCCCAACCCAACACCAAAGTGTATTGTCATCATGAGTCATGACGTCTACGTCTGTATTGATCTGTGATGTCTCGCAGGGATCTGAGTATTTTTCTCCTTGATTCATGCTTTTGGCACCATGGCCATAGAAAGCTACTTTCAAGATGTCGCGCACAGTTAGCATTTGTGAAAGATATTTGTATAAGTAGAACTGCATGTTTCGGTCGTGATGTGACCTCCATGGTTGTTCTCATATCCTCCACTTAAACCTTTGACGATAATGTTGCATCAGAGACTCCTTTGCTTTAAATGGTCCGCATTCCTTGAGAGGGATTTGAACTTAAGATGAAATAGAGCGTGCTGTCTCCTCACCTTTTTTACCTCGTTTCCCCTCGGGCCCTGGCTGTCCATCCTTTCCAGGCGTCCCATCAGTCCCATTGAGACCTGGCATGCCGTCCACACCAGGCAAACCTACAATAGCGGCAATAGTCACAGCCATTAGTTGGACGGAAATCAGTATTTGGGTCACTAACTTGCAAAGGCCGACGTTACAAAGTTGGACGCATGATCACTCACCAGGGGGCCCTGGTGGTCCTGCAACAGAATGCAAAGGAATGATGTCAGAAAAGAGAAAATCAAATCACAAGCCTCAAAGTGGCAATAGAAGACCGCTTACCGGCTATGCAGACCCCTTTGGTGTTGTTGCAGATGTCAATCAACAATTTGATCTAGGACAAAGGAGAAAATATCCCATTTTCACCAAAATAAAACCCTATCGGACACACACGCTCCAGCTCTCCTTATCTCCAACATCCACAGGTGTGACCTTCTCACCGGGACCATGGAGTAGGTCATCATCATCATCATGTCGTCCTGCACATGCGCCTTGTGGAAGCCCTGGCTGTGTTTCTGCTTCTGCTTCAGCTCGTGTTTTATCTTCTTCCATTTCTCCTCTTCCACCACCTCCTGGCTGATATTCTGCTGAACCTCTTTTCCCGAATCCCCGTTCTGCTCTTTCACTTCTGGACTTTTTTCCTTCGCCGCCTCTCCGCTCCGCTTGTTCCTGGAGTACTGGTATTGGTACTGGAATTGCTGCTGCCCTCCAGGGTTGGTCCGCAATCCGGCCCCACCTCTGGGCACCTCCTGGAGGAACTCCACCACCGAGCTCTGCTCCACCGCCGCCAGCCTCGCTTGCGTCTGATCCAGGATGGCTCTTTGTTGGTTGTGATGAACCAGGAGCACCAGCAGGACCACAAAATTCACCAAAGTCACCACGCACGTCCCGTACAGCACCACGCGCTGGCGGAAACTCATGCTTGGGGTCGGGACCCACATGGCCACCGCCTCTCCTCCTCTCTTTCGAGGGTCGCTCACTAGCTTCAGCATTCACGCGCAGACTCGGAAGACGCACAAATGTGAAAATCCCTTCTTCGGGAGGCTTCAAAAGGTTTCAAATTCGAATTCCAAGATGTATCTCTCAGTCCAGATCCAGTCAAAGACTAGTCCAAAGGAAGTTCTCCGATATTGTTCAATGTCCCGATCCTTTGAACAGCGACCCAAAAATGTCGAGTCACTGACTCTGTACCTCTCCTCCACTCGGGTCGGCTATCTGAACGCAAAATGGTCAATGCAGCCCTTGTTGTGTGTGTTTTTTGCCAAGCGGGATAGGGGTTGTGTGTTTGCGTGTATAAATGTGTGTGTGTGTTCATGCAAACCCAATAATGTAGGAGTGGGCATTACACAATCCTCTAGGCTTGTCTGGGAAGAAACCCCCGCCTGTTCAGTCACCTGATTTAAATTCAGCACAACCCATTCTGCTGTGATGCCGTGGGCACACACAGATACACACAAAGGCACGCACACACACATATAGATATTGTGTATTTGTCATGTTTGAATGTATCATACCGGAAAAAGTCAGAAAAGTGACGTTTATGTTTTTCATATTTCATTTATCAGCCTTATAAGCCTTTATGGGTTTGAAAGGGCACAACTTCAGTCAATAAATAAATGAATAAATGTTAAATATTTGACCAAAATAATACTTAACAATGATGCGGAGGATTTAAATAAAATAATATGATAATAATTTATTTAGAATAAATAGAAATATAAATACAGTATACATAAAACAAGATGCTTTGATGTTTCGGCTGATGGGTTAGGGTTAGGGTTCGTGGAGGTAACTGTGGAGTGTGTGTGGGGTCTGCTCCCATCCACTCCTACACCATTCCCGCTCTGAGCCCAGTTCCTCCTCGGGCATTTGACACAACCTGTCACAACCTCTCAGTTTCCATTCATCAATCTCGACAACGACCCACTTCTGCTGCTCCGATTTGGGCCGCCAGAGAAACATCGTTCTCTCAAGACGACGGCGAAAGAGCACATATATCATCCAACTGCTCAGTTGGGACAGAGACTTTTGTTGAGGGAGAGGCTGCAGCGCCTCCTTACAAAGAAGAAGAAGCTTTGCTAGCTCACTCCTTCTGTGTCAAAGGAGGAGGAGAGAGGATCCAGCAGCCCGCTGGAGCTCTAACGTCTGCGCGACCCCGAGGCTGTGGGTCACTGACAGATGTGTTGGGCTGTCGGATGTCTCTGAATTTGCTCCAGCGCATCTGTAACTACGCTGAGCGGCGGCTGGCCAAAGCTGCTTTCCATCTGCCGCGCTCGGAGCTTAGACAGGGACCGTGAGGAGGATAAAGACCTCTTAGTGTGGAGAGTCTCGCAGGCAGCAGAGATAAAAGACTCAGCTGCCATGGTTGTGCAGTTAGTTATGTAATATCTCTTTACAAAAGCAAAACAAACTGAGGCTCCAGAAAACTAAGAGTAGAAAAAAAAATGGAGCTTGATGAAGCACATCCCTGTTGGCTTTTGTTTGAAAATGGTTGTGTCTCCGGTCTTATCATCGAAAGAAAAACATCAAGTCCCTGCGCCACTTTATTACTGCCAAAGTTGCCATTTGGAAGCAATTCTCTGTGATGTGTCCAAACACACTCGCCAGTATATTCCTCTGCCACGTCAATATCCCGAGTGTGAAGGAAGGGATATTGAATAAAAAGGAAAGGATGTGATGAAAAACGTGGCAAAACACTTTGTCCTTCACTTATCTGCTGCACGGCAAGTCTGCACGAATCCATTCCGCAAGCTTGCAGAAGCTGTGAAGAGTAAGTGGTCGACATAAATCTAATGGTTTGGTGTCTGTGTTGTGATTCTTGTTCATGCACCCTTTACCAATAAAAGATCTAAGAGTGCAGCCAAGTGTCAATTTAGTGTTGTCACTCCTGGCGCGTGGCGAGTGCAGGTTGA
Source organism: Carapus acus (assembly GCA_900312935.1). Classification (NCBI taxonomy): domain Eukaryota; kingdom Metazoa; phylum Chordata; class Actinopteri; order Ophidiiformes; family Carapidae; genus Carapus; species Carapus acus. The sequence continues at coordinate 70,458 of OMPJ01029639.1, forward strand.
TGGAAAAGCCGCAGAGCAACAAACAGGCCCGAATGCCGCATCACTGCAATCACGCTGATGGATCAGCTGGCAAACGCTTTCTCTTTTTTTTTTCTGTTTTTGTTGCGTCTCTTAGTCTTTCATTTGGCTTGAGAGACTCTCAGCTTTTTTCATTAGTGTAAGTAAACCTCTAATGAGCTGAAATGAACACATGACCACAGCTAAAACCCTTAGCGTCTAGCATATTCTTCATCTTGCTGAAAAGAAATATAGCTTGAAGCATTCTCATCAACTGCAGGCTAAAAAAACGGTAGGGTCAAGGTAAGTTGCCATCCACTGCGAATCAATTAATGCTTACAAACTGTCACAGAGATTAAATAATCATAATTTTGTGAGTTTGATGACCCTCATAGAGGCCTGAGCATCGATAACCGCACACAATTTGCATGCATCCCTACCTGGGTTAGCATTGCATAGTTTAGCAAAACATACCATACAATAGCATAGCCATAGCTAATAATCTGAAGGGAAAATTAATGCAGAATTAAATGTAAATCATTAAAACTCCAAGGGATCAAACAGATAGACATCCCGCTCAAACAGGCCGGGACAAAGGAATGTTTCCTTTGTGAATGGTTCAACGAACCAATCTTGTCTGATGGTTTCCACAAAACACCCCACAAGAAACTATGTCGGGGGGGACAAAGATTCGGTTGACCGCAGAGACAAGGTTATATTAACATCTGTTTGCATGAGGAACCCTGCCAGCTGGCGTGGGAGCCACGGAGCGCAGAGGGAGAGAGAAAGAGCGAGAGTCTCGGCTTAATCACGCAAAAGAATCTCGATCTCGCTCGTCATATGGTTGGGGCAGCGTCCCGACACACAGTCGGCCGTTTGAGCCGCACTACATTCCTGCGCCGCTGCGTGGGTGGTAAATACATGCATGGTACAAAAGGCAACGCGGCCCCAAACAACCGCCGCTTTGTCGCCAATGACTCAAAAACACACCGGGAGACGTTAGAGGGGAAGAATGGAGGTTTTTCCTAGAAATCAATATGAAGGGCGGACCGGAAAATTAATCATGCAGTGTCTGGTTTGGCCATTAGTCCTGATTTATGTCTGGCGGGATGCAGAGCTGACCTTTGCAAGATATGCTAACTGGGTTATATCAATATTTTGGTAATTGCAATTTAATATGTGGATTGATTATTTTCACATTTCATATTACTGAAAATCCCTGAGTAATGTTTGATACTATTCAGCCATTGCGGACTCTGATCGTGACCCATCCTCCTCCTTAATGTCACATGGATTATAAAGGCATCAAAGGGGTTAGAGTTATCGTTTTTTGTATTCAGGGTTAGGGTTAGGGTTAGCGTGCTCATGATGAAAATTTCATTTGTACAAACGGTGTTGTACAGATTATGAAAATAAAGTAGATAAATGCATGAGAAATAAGGATCAAGCTTGGCTCTGATTATTTAACCCCAGAGGCACATAATCAGTTTTCAAAAGTAGTCTGTCCAGCAGATGAACGTCATAATTAAGTCCTTCAAACGTCCTCACGCCTGCATGCTGGAACCGTTCCAGCTGACATCACTGGCGAAGGGAACATCTTGGATTGTTCCTCACCGGCCGCGGTTAGCGTGAGGGCTGCGACCGGCCAGGCGACTATCAGACATCCAGACATTTGGGAGTCAATACCAGCATATTATACAAACATTTTCCTCAAACCCGCAAACGTGCTGACCCGAGATTTTGTATTTTCTAAATACGGCATGCGCCACTTTGTCGTTATTGAGAATGTTTATGTTCTTCTTCCTGATAGTAGTTGCACTGCTTTGTGATTTATCATATTATCATTTTCAATTTTACTGTGATCAGTTTACAATCATTGCAATGCGGCTCAGGTTTGCCATCTGCTGGTGGCCAGTAGGAAAAATCTGACGGATGATATTGATACACTTTATGCGAATTATGACGGGAAAAACTTATGAGGAAAGAGGGAAAATATTTATATACTTTTATAAGGATGCACGAGGAGGTATTCAGTTGATGAATGCAGATGATTCCTGCAGGAATTCTTTGCTGTCGGCATTAGGTTTACATGGACACACACACACACACACACTCACACACACAAAAACCTAATTGAAATGTGACGCTTGGCAGCATCCAAGAATGTAATAACTCCTCTTTACAAGAACGATAAAAGTGTAATAACAACAAAACAGGTCTTCTCATGCGTCCAGATGGGGCCTGGGAGTGTGTCCAAACAAAAACAAACCCAAATAAGAAATAAAAAAATAAAAAAAGACAAATGTTTGATGTTGAGAGGAGGACACGGAGACAATCTCCCTCTCATCCCTGACACCAGCATAGTACAGATAACCCACAATGAGCTGCGTCCAGCAGCGGGACGGCAGCGGGACGTCCACCCCGCCTGGCTCGGCTAGGCTGCAGCCCGCACAAGAGTGCAGGCACGCATCCAGCACTCAAGGTCACAAGTGTATTGTTTACAATTGTTGCGCTTTGTTGTGACTTTTGCATCACCCTGACCTGGCTGCTCACTCGCTCCGGCTCCTTATAAAGACGAAGCGCAGCGTGCATGCGGGACTTTTTCAGTCACTCCACCGGCGTCCGTTTGTTTTCAGGGTTTGGGTTGTTTCAATTTGTGGGAGGGGGGCTCAGAATGGATCTGATGTCCTCGTGCGAGCGGATGGTGCCTCCTGCAGGTGTCCACGCCGTGATAGCAGACCTGATCACCGTGTCCCACAACACCACGGCGGTGGATTCGCAGAGCGTCTCCATGGGAACGGGAACCGTGTTGCTGCTGCTGCTCCTGCTGCTGCTCAGCTGGAACCACTCGGAGAAGGTGTCGGCTCCAGGTAGGACCCCCCCCCTCTCTCTACGTTTTCGTTCATTGCTTTTGCTGATGCTGAGTGCGCATTATGTCCCAGGTCCCTCCTTCTGTCTGGGCCTGGGGCCTCTCTTGTCGTACCTGCGGTTCATGTGGACGGGCATCGGGACGGCCAGCAATTACTACAACAACAAGTACGGAGACGTGGTCCGAGTCTGGATCAACGGGGAGGAGACGCTCATACTGAGCAGGTGAGCCATCGCTGCTAATGGTTCCCAATGTGGAAGATGATCACCTGCACCACAGTTTGAAATGTTCTGGTGTTGCAGTCACATGGAATGTGCAATGGTATTTTGTACAATATAGTATAAATTTGTGGAATACTGTACATCACACCTACATGCATTAAGCTAGAGGTTCAAATGTTCAAATTCAATGTATACCAAGTATACACCACACCATGAACGTTTTTCTGTTGTTATTTTCATACTTCTTGTTCTTCTCTTTTATGCATCTTGCTCTTTTTAGCAATAACAAATAATATCATTGCTACAATAAGTCTAAGAAAGTCTGAGAATGGTTGTAAAAGCGTCTCGGTGCTTCAGCAGGGGATCACATAGGAGCTCAGCCTGGAATTGAGGCAGCAACCTTGTGATTTCTAGACTAGACCTCTGCCTTCTGTGAAACATTTAGATATCTAAAACCAGATACAACAAAATTGATAGCATTTGTTAAATGAATTTGATGACCTCGACCACTGAGGTGCATCAGAACCAGAAACTGAAGGTGTGACTTTTGAGATGACGTTTGGACATTCCGAGATTGAATTTTGGGCATTCCGAGGTACAGGAAAATAAATCTATTTGAGACACATGTGTGAGGCAACTTGATTGACCCCGTGTTCCTGCGGCTGCAGGTCGTCGGCGGTGCACCACGTGCTGAGGTACGGACACTACGTGTCTCGCTTCGGGAGCAAACCAGGCCTGAGCTGCATCGGCATGGACGAGCGAGGGATCATCTTTAACAACAACGTGGCCGTGTGGAGGACGGTGCGAGCCTACTTCGCCAAAGGTGAGACGTCCCCGCTCCCACCACCTGGCCCCCTGCAGCGGACGCACACACTCGCAAACACACCCATGTGCGAAAAGATGTCTCCTCACCAAGTGTTGTGTGTTGCAGCCCTGACCGGCCCGGGCCTGCAGCAGACGGTGGGCGTGTGTGTTTCCTCCGTGCAGAAACACCTGGAGCGCCTCTGCACGTACACAGCAGGGGGCGACACCTCTGGGCCGGTGGACGTCCTCAGCCTGCTGCGCTGCACCGTGGTGGACATCTCCAACAGACTATTCCTAGATGTGCCCTTCGACGGTGACTCCCGCTTACCTTCTCTCTCGCTCCCAAGTCATCATAATGGCGGAAAACTCACCATCCGATCTGCAGCGTGTACTTGAGGACATTTTCCCTTCCGACCTTTTCCAGAAAAGGAGCTGATGACCAAGATTCTGAAATACTTTGACACCTGGCAGACGGTGCTGATCAAACCGGACGTGTACTTCAAGTTGGACTGGATCAATCAGAGGCACAAAGCTGCAGCGTGAGTCAGTGCATCCACAGAATCAGACAATGTCCCTCAGAGATCCTGACGATGCTTGTGTGCGTGTGCGTGTGTGTGTCATGACACAGGCAGGAGCTGCAGGACGCCATCGAGAGCCTCATAGAAGAGAAACGAAGGGAAATACAGCAGGCGGATAAACTGGACAATATCAACTTCACAGCTGCTCTCATATTTGCGCAGGTTGGACGAGGACACGTCGGTCCAGACTTTGTCATTTCAGCTCGTTTCTGTCTCAGTGCCTCCATCTTCCCCATATGGAGAAAATGCAACTAACAGCTTGATGCTTGTGTGTGTGTGTGTGTGTGTTGTTGTTTTTTTCCAGAGCCACGGCGAGCTGTCAGCTGAGAATGTGAGGCAGTGTGTGTTGGAGATGGTGATCGCAGCGCCGGACACCTTGTCCATCAGCGTCTTCTTCATGCTGCTCCTGCTGAAGCAGAACCCGGAGGTGGAGCTGCAGCTGCTGCAGGAGCTGGACGGCGTCATAAGTACGAATCAGCAAAAGTCCAGAGACGAAGCGAAAGACACGTGGACGGCAAAAGCGATGAAAATAACCCGAGTGGGTGACTCAGTGCTGAATATCTGTCGTGTCCCGCAGGCGAGCGAGAGCTTCAGACCGAGGACCTCCCTAAGCTGCAGGTGCTGGAGACATTCATCAACGAGTGCCTGCGCTTCCATCCCGTGGTGGACTTCACCATGCGTCAAGCTCTGTCCGACGACGTCATCGACGGCTACAAGGTCCCCAAAGGCACCAACATCATCCTGAATGTGGGCCGCATGCACCGGAAGGAGTTCTTCCCCAAACCTGACGAATTCAACCTGGACAACTTTAAAAAAAACGTTAGCTTCACTCCCATTTCACAGCCGATATCAGCTAAACAAACATCGGCGGCTAATGCTAATCTTTTCCTCTTTCCAGCCTCCTCGTCGTTACTTCCAGCCCTTCGGCTCGGGCCCCCGCGCCTGCGTGGGAAAGCACATCAGCATGGTGATGATGAAGTCGGTCCTGGCCACGCTGCTGTCGCAGTACACCGTGTGTCCACACGAGGGCGTGACGGTGGAGCTCCTCCCGCAGACCAACAACCTGTCGCAGCAGCCGGTGGAGCACGAGGACGAGACGGGGCAGCTGTCCATGAGGTTCCTGCCCCGCCACAGACGGAGGAGACCGGAGCTGTGAGACTCACCTTGAGACGCGCCTCTGTATCTCCCATGGAAGCATGATAACAGTAAATGGAGTCTGGATTGCGGTTGGTGTAAGATTCTTCAGTGACTGTTTTACCGGCAGCTGTGTAGTTTCACACTCTTGTCCCAAATACACACTCCAGACTCCACACACACATACAGATAATACATGCCAATGTCTTCCCAACAACACTGTGTATCATGTCCACCTATATGACTGTACAAAGCCATCCTGTATTATAAAGTGTGTATCAAATGTTTGTAATCAATTACATGTAAAATGTGAAATACGTGTGCAAATGTTGAAGTAAATGTTAATTATTGTGACACTGTTTGTTTGGTTGTTTGTTTTTTGGTCTCACTGTTTTGCTCTTCCTCCCCTGTCCTAATTTCTCCATTAGATTTTGCGATGTTTGACAAAGAACTTCTCCCTCTTGTCAGACTATATTTCTGTCATCAGAACTTCCCATAATTTGCTCCTCGGACTTCGTGAGGTACCACAAAAGAGTTAAATTTTGGTTAGAAACTTAGTTTGTAGTTCAGTTGATGAAATGAAAACTATGGCCAGAGGGTGGCGCCAAACCACTGAATACTATGGTGAGGTTATGGTTATGATTATGATTACCCTCCCAAAAAAAGCTGACAGAACGACGACAATGATGATGATGATGATGATGATGATGATGATGATGATGATGACGACGACGATGATGTGACAAACTTTCTGGCTGGACAAATGATTTCACACACCACTGTCTCAATTTTTTTGCTGCTCTCACTTTGACAGCATGTGTGTGAAAGTATGCTGTATGCACGCGCATGTGTGCGTGTGTGTGTGTATGTGTGTGTGTGTGTGTGTGTGTGTGCGTGTCAAACTGTGGGAACTGTACATCCAGAACTCTGCAGCGCACTTCTTCTTCTGCTGACGTGCGAGTCAATAATTCAAACTGGGAAAACATCAAGTGTGGATAGGCGTCTCCATCTTCTGTTGCAGACCGGAGTGCTGATTGCAGCACTCTGGGAAATCTATGGGAGCGTGTCAGTGTGTGTGTGAGTGTGTGTGTGTGAGAGAGAGAGAGAGAGAGAGAGAGAGAGGACGTGCAATGCAGTCTAATGAATACAACATCATAGCAAATGAGTGAGACAGCGTGTATGTGTGTGTGTGTGTGCGTGTGTGTGTGTGTTAGACGACACTCATTAACCCAGGTGACGTCGCTGTCAACCCTGTGACTGTGTGTGTACTTCCACCCTTGCGTGTGTTGCTTTCATCACTGACACACCAACGAAGTTCTTGTCTATTTCAGGGCCCTTTGGACACCCGGCTGTCCAGCGTCCCTCCCTGTCCCGTGGCTCCCCGTGGGGTGAAGCGATGTCTTTGAGGCCTGCTTGTGGTCTGAGCTGCGTGTGTGTGTGTGTGTGTGTGTGTGTGTGTGTCTCTTGGGGCTGGACTGGCTGAACTGTTCCTCCACTTTGATGCTGTGAGCCTCCCTGCAGCACCAGGCCGCTCGCTCATGTACTTTTGCTCCATGAAACATTATTTCTCAGCGTCATCCTGGAATAAACCGGCACTGGGACGGTCATCGTTGTGGGGCCGCAGGCAACGACTGGAGCAGTGCAAGGTGGGTAAATGGCCTGTTTGGTCTCAGTGTGAATAGCAGTGCTGCTATGATGAAAAGCAGAAGTGAGAGGGACGTTTCTGCATTACCACATCACCAACAATCAAATACATCACAGTGGATATAATAAGAACAATAAAAATAACAGCTATCATCATTATTGGGATATTACTTACCATCATCATCATCATCATCATCATCATCATCACCACCACCACCACCACCATCATCATCATCATCATCATCATCATCATCATTGCCATTGTCGTCAAAGGTAGAAATTAATTTGTGATTTATACAGGCTTTGTCTATCTATCTATCTATCTATCCATGAATCTATCTATCTATCTATCCATGAATCAATCAATCTATCTATCCATGAATCAATCAATCAATCTATCCATGAATCAATCAATCTATCTATCCATGAATCAATCAATCAATCTATCCATGAATTAATCAATCAATCTATCCATGAATCTATCTATCTATCTATCCATGAATCTATCTATCTATCTATCTATCTATCTATCTATCTATCTATCTATCTATCTATCTATCTGCAGAAGTAGCAGCGGTAACAGTAGCAGAAGTAGTTGAAGTACTTTGTTGTTGTTGTTGTTGTTTTGGTTGCTGTGTTATCCCTTATTCTTCTGCCCAGATCCCGATCAAGCCTCTTGTGTTGCCATGTGACATTTCAGTTCAGAAACAAATGCACAACAACTCTCAGCAAATTGCGCAGACAGAGCC
>OMPJ01029643.1:0-13860 GCA_900312935.1 Carapus acus
CTACCACCAAATCTTGATATTCTCAACCACCCCGGTGCTTTGTGTGAGGTGACTCTCTCCTTCGTCTGCTCCCTACACACACGCGCGCGCACACACTCACACACACACACACACACAGCACGACTGCCCCCGACACCCTCCACACACACCACCACCACCACCACCACCACTCTGCTCCCTGACACCGACACTGACACACAGACACGTTTACACACCCGCGTACATGCATGAACAGACACACACACGCGCAAGCACGCGCGCACACACACTCAAACGCGGGCCCGGGCTCGTGCACGTGCACACGGAGCCGGAACAAGCCTGTCACCGGGCTCAGTCTAATAGATAAAGCTGTCATGCCGACGCTGCAGCGTCTCACCGGGGCCGGCAGACCAAATTAGCCGCTCAATAATTTATGTAGAATAAGCAAAGGGGGGAGAAACACGGACCGAGAGCCGAGCAACAAATTACCGTCGGGTGCGATTGCTGCTTTTAAAAAGCCGCGGTGTGCTCACACTGCGGTGTTTTTTTTTTTTGTTTTGTTTTTTTTTATGTTTTGGACGTCGTCTTTTTTTTTTATTTGTGGTTTTGTCTAACTAGGCCTTGTTATTCATGTGTGCACCCATTAGAAGTTGGGCCGCACTCAATCAGAACCGGCCGACGTGTTTCTCTCCCTCTCCTTTTCAACGCAGAGACAAAACTGAGAGCAACAATTCCACCCCCATGAGCTCAGCAAACAAAAATTACCTGTTTCCACATTGTCATGCACTGGTTTAGGATCTTAAACTAGTTTAGGTAATAACTGAAAATAGGATTCTTGGTGATGCCGCACAGGAAGAACTCACATTAACGCCTGATTCTTGTTTCTATTCACTACAGATGTCGTTGTCGGAATGAAATCTCACATGCAGGAAACTTTTCGAGCACAACAGCAACAACAACAGACAAAAACAGTCAATCAAGTCAATGAAAAAATTACATTTACTGTATGTTGTGCTAGGTTTAGGTCCCAACATACCCCTCCTTGTTGGGAGAGTCTGTCCCAGGGACAAACACCACAAAAGGTAATGCTGTGTTGATATTTCAATATATTGGAATTTGATATCATATGCACACTTTGAATATTATAACTCTTTTATTCCATTTAAATTAACCACTGCAACTTATCAGCTCTCCAGTACACAGTGAGTGTGTCATTTGTGAATTATTTCGCATACACTTGGTGAACAGATTTGTCTCATTGTTTACACTCATTTTGGACAGTGATGTGCACAGTCTGTGTTACATTTGGAGAACAATGTGCTATTAGTTGAAATGTCTTTGAGGGCATCTGGTTGTTTTCTTGGCCAGCTTGGATGCTTCCTCATTTCCATCGTCTTGCAAACACACACATACACACACATGCGTGCTGTACCACAGACAGACAGACAGACAGACAACAGAGTTGTGCAGCGAGTTGGACCTTTCTGCTAAACAGAGCAGGGTTACGGTGGCAAAGCTTGCGAGCAGATTTGTTTGATATTAACCCTTATCTTGTTGGGACTGGGAGTCCCACGACAAGCAGGAATGTTGCGAGCAGCCAGTGGAAAGGCTGCATGTGTATTTGTATCTCTTGAAAAGCATGGTGCCCGCGCGTACACTTGTGTGTGTGGCCTTCAGGCCTCTCCTAGCCTGCTCCCGCCCCGGTGGGAGAGCCGCCTGTAGCGAGGTGAGGCATCACTCTGAACCGCCCACCCCCTCCCTCCCGCTCTCCTTCCCTCCCTCTCTCCCAGGAGTGCACCGACACCTCTCTCACTGGCCAGAGGGAAGCCCGGCGCCTCTCCAGGGCCTCCTTCCATGTCTCCAATCAGCCCGCGCTGCCTTGGCCTCGGGGCTGCTGCGGTGCGATAATCTCAGCCTTTTGCGTTATGCATCGCCCTGATGAATTCATCTTGTGACCACCTGGCACCGGCTGTTCGGAATGGGAGCGTTGTTTTCGCAGCAGAGGCTGGGGCGAACGCTGTGAGGGACTGTTTTTCCAACTGTCAGAGAGACCCTCTTCTCCTCCTCCTCCTCCTCTTCTTCCTCTCCCGCCCCCCCTTCATCTCTCCTCCTCCAACATCGGCAGAATGTTTTAACCTCTCGGAAGACCCTGGCGTATCTGCTGTGGTGGTGGCAGGAGTGGGATTCTTCACCTCAGCGGGACCTGTGTGGGAAAGAGCCCTGCTTGGTATTTAAAAACGGAAGGGCTTTTCGCTGTAAGACAAATTGAAACGCGGGAGGCTGGAGAGGAATGTGGCTGTCAGAGTCAACAGCTGCGATTTTTTTTTTTTTTTTTTTTTTTTTTGCTATGAATAATCACAGGTTTTGACCCGTGGAAGCCGCGGATTGTGTAACGCACATTTTGTAAAATTAAAGGTCAATGCAAACATATGGTGAAGCTTGTGCCCCCTCACTTTTGACTTTCCTTCAAAGCCGCTGCCTGTGACCTCAATTAAATTATGGAAATAGAAACTTGAGGCAGACGGAATCGCTGTTGTATTTCTGCGCGAGGTCTGTTTTGTAATACAGGTTCAATCGAAATAATGAATTAATAGATGCATTTTTCATAAACCTTCAGCAGAAAATGCACCCCGATGCTGAGAAATCCAAATTTGAATTCTGTCTCACATGCACCGAGTCACTTCGTACTTGAAATAGCTTGTGGCTCAAAACATTAGAATTTCATATTTTGTCCGTGGCTGCCTCGGTGAGTGCCTGAGAAGGGGAGGGAGAGCGTGTAAGCAAAAGTGAGACAGAGAGAGAGAGAGAGGGAGCAATGGAGTGTCCTAGCTACTCGTTGGCATCACACCAAATCTACTGTATAATTTACACTTTTACATAATTGGACTTTGCTGCTCATTGATTGCTGCTCTTCTCATTTTCTGCGGGGGACAGAACAAATGCGTGTGAAAGATTTTTTTCCTAATTGTGAAAAAGTTACCTCGCAGCTCACCAAGGCCGGTCGGCGTCGGAGAAAAGAGTTGGAGAGGCCACTAGGTGATGGCATACACAGCCCAGAATGCAGCCTGTGCGTCAGCTCTTTGCATTTCACACCCGTTTAATCATATTCCGCCTGAGCCAGACCAGGACACTGAACAGTCCCACTGCTTGCCTTGGGTCCCCTGCACATTTTTCCCCAACACAAAAAAAAACAACACAGAAATGTATTTTTCCACCAAATGAAAATAATCAAATGAAGGTCGGCGCTGTTTATTATGCCTCATTATGTTGCTCTGTAAGTGGATATGATAAATTGTGCGGCACCAATGCCAGGAAAATCAGATAAGAGAAATATTTACCCCCCGGAGTTCTGCCAGTAAACCACAGATGATGGATGTATAAAGTGTGGAATATAACTTAAATTGGTCTCCAATTTGGGGATCTGGGAGTTGCGATGAATGTGTAGATTTTTGCCGGAGCAAAATGTTCTGCTGTTTACATTTGTTGTTTCTCTGTTTTCCGCATCTTGGCCGTGGAAACGTGGCTTCTTTTTCAGAAACGTGTCCAAATAGACAGACAGAACAACAACACGTCTGTGTCAGACCAAACTGAATAAATTAGGGATTAGAATTAATACGTTAAAAAGAGTGGAAAGCACGGTGAGATAATTACAAAACCTTTCAGACCACAGATGCGACTTTGCAATGAAAGACGCAAACCAAGACAGTCTGGCATCCTGAGACCAAACTCAGTCCAGCGGTCCACTGTCCCGCATGACTTGTGGATGGAAGAGGGACATCTGGGCGGCCTCAGACGTCGGCGGTGGGTGGGCGCGACGCTTTGAATATACACCGACAAAAAAGGGTCTGAAAACGCTCATGCGGCGGTTTGTCTTCGTCAGTGAGAACATTTGACACACTGACAAGGAGTTGCCGCAGACCGATTCTAAATAGTCGCCCCGTTTTGTAGTCTCAGCACAAAGTCATCTAAGACTCCAGTCGAGCACGGCACATCTTAGGGCCAAAGTTCCAAGATGAAATATTAATGAGAGAGAGGTAGCTCGCCAGGCCGCCGTCGCTCTCCCATCATCCAACAGGACTTTGGACTTGTTAGCCAGGTAGCCACGGGCGAGGGCCCTCGGCTGGAGGCGTGCGAGTGCTGCGGTTGCTGAGTGTGCAGGTGTCTCTGTGTCAAATCTCCCCCTTGTTTTCCTGGGCTAACTGTTGGCGTTGCTCTCCCTCTGATCGTGAACGCTAACCTTAATCACGGCGGGCGAAGCCAATCTCTGTGAGCTGTCATTAAAACGGCCCCCACGGGCATAGTAGCGCGGGAGTAATTTTGTACTCAGGGCTATTGAAGTCGCCATCTGAAGAATCTTCTTTTTCTCTCTCTCTCTCTCTCTCTCTCTCTCTCTCTCTCTTTCTTTCTTTCTCTCCCCCAACAAGCTGGCTTCAAATCTCACCCGTCTTTATTCTCAGAGCAGCGTTTGATTGAACATGACAGCCTGTAACTAAACTTGAAAGGGGGCTCAAAATGCATGCTGCTGTTGTGGCTTTCCTTGGAAGTACCATCAGCTACTTTACAGAAAGTTTGAGGCACAAAAATACTGAAACACTGGTTCAACAAAATCACTCTGGACCTGTTCGCTCCCCGTGATGGACCTCGCGTTACCGGGATGGAGATTTTGGCTCTGAGCTCCGCCCCTCAGCCTTGCATATAGTTTGACGCATCGCTGAGGGTGTATTACCTCACTGGGAGGGTTGTTTCTAGCCGATGGTGGTTTGTTTATCTTTTATTAACACATTTTCAAAGGCAATGGATCCATTTCAATGAATTCCTGGTGAGCAGGTTAGTAAAATATGGTCCCGTCCAGCCTGATGGTGGTGCTCCAACAACAGCTTTGTACGCTCTGTTCTACAAACACAGAATAGAATTTCATCCAGTGTGCTCCGGCTCTATTTGCATCTATCACTGTGGACCACACCCACTCACCTCCCTCCCGATACACACACACACACAGGCATCTTCGAACACGCTTCTTCTGATGCTCTTTCTCCGGACACTCTTCATCTATAAACACATTATCCTTTCATGAGTAGCCTAGGTCAACAGAAAAGACGTTTTCCTCCTTTGTGCCTTGGCGCTATTATTGGCTGTTAAACTGACATGGGTGTAGCCCCTTAGCTCAAAAAGAGAAGAATGAAATGATCGGACTTCACAAACTGACCTCTTGGTGGAGCTATCAAAGCAAGGCAAGATTTTTCTTCAGGTGGAGGGAAAACAAAGGGATGTGTGACTGTACATTTTGTCGGTATGGCAATTCATTTTACCATCACTTAATTTCGTTAATGGGCGTCCTAAAGACGGGCCGTTCTTGAAGCTTGCACAGCCTGTAAGCAGGCGTTTGTTTCCACTGTGCAAAGATTGAGGTGGAAAACACAAGCTGGAGGCTTCAAACCTAAACTGTGATGGACTCGAGGCAATTACATTTAATTGGGCCCGATTGGTTCCCTTACAGCCTGTCCGCTGGTTCAGAGTCAACGGGCTGGAGTGACGCCATTGCTCCTGGCATCTGCTGAGCTTCCACTTAACGTAGCTCGCATAGTTTCTCTTTAACCAACGTTCAACCACACTGCGGCTTCCAAGTGGCTCGCCGGAGCTCCGGGGTGGGTGTGACTGCAAATGGCACCGCGGAGGAGGAAAAGTGAAACACGGCAAATTATCGCAGCTAAAACGCTACTGTGAGGAGTGAAACCAAGCCAAAACAGTGGAGGGGTGGGGGGGACTGTGTCTGTGTCTGTGTCTCATGTAAGGTGCGCGCGCGTGTGTGTGTGTTTTCAGAGAAGAACAGAGCAGCGTCTAGCAGTCCCCACGAGCTGCTGACATGAAGTAATCACCCAGTGTGTTGTGCGCGCTCTCATTTCGGGTCCTCCACCTGCTCCTCGCTAGCGCTGCACACTAATAAGCTTGTCCTGTAATCACGTTAGCCGCCCCGTCGGCCCCAGCCAGGGGACCTAATTGGGACAGAGCCTTGGACAAAGTGAAAATTAATAACTTTTGTCAAGCTCCTGGCGCATTGTGTTATGAAGCAGCGCAGGTCAATTAGAAAGCGTGATGCGATAAGGTCCGAGCAGCAGAGGAGCTCTGACTCAATTAGGACAGGGGGACTGGGCGAGGCGTGGCCCAAGCCGGGAGGGAGGGCGATTTCATCCTCAAACTGCGGCTAATGTGCAGCGGAAGACCGGCCGCTAGCTCGCGGTTTAAAAACGCCTTTTTGTACCTTAAGGAGGACATGGATACACAGGAGACGTGCGCGGTCTGGAAACATTTTCCTATATCCGCTCTAAACAAGACATAATGTGTAAAGCATCTGCCACACCGTGTGTGCGTGCGTGCACGTGCGTGCGTGTGTGTTTGTGCGCGTGTGTGTGTGTGTGTTTGCTGAGGCCGAGCTGTCACCGAGATAGACTGTTCCCCAGCAAGCACTCCCGGCCCCTGGAGCGTGGATGGGTGATGCGCATCAGAGGAATAGTGTGAAAGCCTTTATAGTCATAATGGATTGGCAGGCGCCAAACTGGAAAAGTCTTGATGTTTTCCGTTCCATGGTTTTATATCTCCCCCCTGAACTTGATCTACGGGACCCAGTCCAGGAAGGACGTCGGCGAATCAGTGGCGAGGCTTTCCTGGAATCGCAGGCCCTCTTCTTCTTCTTCTTCTTCTTCTTTTTTCCCCCCCTCTTTTACGCCCGTCGACACTAATGGCTGCCGCGTGCACGAGAAGGCTTGATGCTCTCTCTCTCGCCCACCCTTCCTTCCTTCCTCTCTCTCCTCCATGTGCTAACGATTCCGTATCTCAGGACTGTCACAACAGGAGTAATTTAATTATCAGCCGCGCCGCGTGTCAATATTGTCGGTAAAACACAACCCGTCTCGACGGAGGCCAAGAGGTGCAGCATCACAGACAGTTTCTCCCCGGAGAGGAGGAGCACAGTTGTCTTTTATTAACCATGTTGCTCCTTGTTCCTCCTCCAACTCCCTCCTCCATTATCTGTTTTTTTTTTCTGTTTTGCTTCCAATCGTGTAGATATCATATATTGATCATTTCCCTCTCTGAACATGACACAACCAAGTGTTTTGTTGTGGGGAATGTGTTTCTCAGTGTTGTGTTACACCCGTAGGAATTCGGAAACAACCTCTGAACTTCTGCTACTGTTGTGGAATAACACGGGTTTGATCAGGAAAATTGTTTGACAAATTGACCTTGAATGTTTTGTGACGTTCCATGTGTGTGCGTGTTGTTAGCTTATCAGCTTGGACGTGTATCTGAGGCTTTTGATAAAGAGAGGCGGTGTTTGGTAGACAGTTCATACTGTTTCCACTTACAATAAGGAAAAGTATGGAAATGATATTTGCGCTAGCAGTTTGTCATCAACACGACTAGCTCTATAGATAAAAAATGAAATCAGCCAATCAATACCATAAGAAGCATAACCACTGAACACCGTAGTTATAATATCACGTTTTGCCGCTGATAATCACAAAAAAGTAGGCTAGAGCAGCCCTTGCTAGTTTGGAAGTAGGATGCTAGCTGGCAGCTCTAAATGTTTCATTTTTACTGGGAGCTTTGAGCTGAAGTGAACTGACGTGAACTCTGCCAGAGTGAAGCGATGTAAACACCGTGTTACTCTAACTGTCCCTCAGTGAGTCATTTCCGTCGCCTCGCTGCCTCATCCTTCACCGTGAAACCGATCAAATGGCAGCGACGCTGTGCCATAACGCGATAGCTCGTGCGTCACGCTGTAACCCGAGGCAGGCGTCTCGGCGTGCCGTCCTCCTAGTATCCCAATTGTTGCCAGTCCAATCGGAGACTACAGCCCTGTGTAACCTTGTAAGCCGTCCCTCCTGCCACTCGCATTATGGTCCTCCTCCATCACCGCTCTTCTTCCTTCTCCTCCTCCTCCTCCTCCTCCCCCCTCCTACTGGAACTATCTGCCGCCGCTTCCCATGCAGGTAATGGCAGACAAATGGAGCTCTTATGCTATCGGCAGTCCCTTCCTACATTCCCGCGCATTGTCATCAGTTTGCCTCCTTTAAACGCATTTCTCCACCTTAAGCAGCACTTTATTGTGGCGTGTTGGTTTGTCCAATTGGATTTAATGGACAGTAACTGGGAATCCATTTGAACCCGATCCTTACTCAGGCCTTCCTCACCCGCCTCCATTATCTGTCGTGCTTGTCCAGAAGCCGCACCGAGCCGCGGCCAAATGTGTAAGTTGATGCATCATCGATAACGACGGGAAAGAGGGGGGGAAGAGATGCGGAGTCTTTAAAAAGTCAAACCTTAGATTTTATGTCTTTCCACCGAGGCAGCAGATCAAATCAGCTGTGGAGCAAGGCCCCGCTGTAATACGTTTAAACACCGATGAGACGCAACTCTACACTCCCCCCCGAATGGGACCGCCGCGCCCGGCGTAAAGTGGTCTCCTCCACGAGGTTAGGGCTGTGGACGAGGAGACGGGCGCTGGTTTAGCCACATTAGAGACGCCTTTGTCGGGGCTTTGGAGACCCGTCCTTCCCCTCTCACATCACCATAGCGGAATGCTTTCCAGTGGAGACGTCTACCCCCTCCGTGGAGACTTTTGGGAGAGGGGAGAGGCAGACACACGGCCGTGTGAACCCCCTGTGGTGAGTGCTCATCTCTGAGCACACGCATACACACACACGTACACACACACGCCAGTTCCCTCCCTTCTCCTATCTGCTGGGAGTGTGTTTGCTGTTGATGCTGTGTGGTAAAAGGACACCACAGCCCTGAGCAGCCTCTCAGATTTATTGAAACTTTGTGTCCTGTCCCAGTAGCTCATTTGTCAGGAGACCTAATTTACGCCGGCCCTTAAGACTAATTGCAAATTTGCGAAAAAGTGCTGATGTCGCAGGAGCAGAGGAGGGCTTCTCTGCCCCTCCCTCCGTGTCCCTTGCCATGCATTCACTAATGCGTTTCATCTGTGGAGCATAAAAGAGAGCCAGTTCCTGTATGTGTGTGTGTGTGTGTGTGTGTGTGTGTGTGACAGTGAGAGAGTTCCAGTTGAGGGAAATGGGGAGAAAAGAGAAAGAGACACGCTCTTAATGGGACTGCTGACAAAACAGGAAATCACAACAGTTTAATTCTGGTCCAGGGGACCAGTGTCCACTTAGTCCTCTCTGTTAGGTCACAGGAATTCAAAACGAATCTACAATACGGGGGCGTGGTGCCTCAAAGCAGACGTCGTTTAAACAATTAGCAACACAATTAAAGAAAGAAAGAAAGAAAGAAACACTTTATTAATCCCCGCAAATTGATAAATTCCTCTTCTTCTTCTTCTTCTTCTTCTTCTTCTTCTTCTTCTTCTTCTTCTCCCTCTCCCTCTTCTTCTTCTTCTTCTTCTTCTTATTATTATTACCATCGTTGTCGTTATCGTTATCGTTTTCGTTGTTGTTGTTGTTGCTGTTGTACAGTTTCTTGATTCCTAATATGTTATTGCTGTTATTGCTGCTATTTCTGTCATGGGAAGCTGCTATACGAATTTTCCGTTGCACCGTTGAGGTGCAGTGACAATAAAGGATTCTATTCTATTCTGTTGTATTCTATTCTAAAGGGGAAATTACATAGTTTACACTCATCACAAATACATTCAGGGAAGTGTTTGCACTCACATGCAGTTACACACACTGAACAACAGGGGTGGGCAAACATCTTGGCTCAGGGGCTTTGTTGACTTTTAAATTTTGACAGATGGGCCACGTCAGCAGCACATATCAAACATACTTTTTTAAACACATCTCAAACAGAGACTGAAAAGAGTTTTTTATTTTTTACCTTTTGATGTGCCAGTACATCGAGGTGTGGCGTTAGTTGTGTTGTTGTACTTTTTGTTGTTTTTTTGGGGTCAAAATTGTGAATTCTGTGCCAATCTTGAGCAGGTGGGAACAACATGACCATCGGGCCTGATGGGGCCCACGGGCCGCAGTTTGCCCACTTCCACTGTGCAATCTTCATTTGACAACGACGCCATGCAGTTAGAAAGTGACCCATGAGTGAGGGCGCTGTACATGTGGTTAGCATCCCTTTGCTGGTTGGGGGTGAGTTTCCTTGCTCAAGGGCACCTCATCAGTGCTCACAGTGAACTGCAGTCCCTCCAACTGGCAGTCGAACCTCCAGTCTCTTCTGTCGTAACTGGGGCTTGAAGCGGCCACCCTCCGGTCTCCAGGCAACGTCCCCCACTAACTTAGCCACTGCCGCCCCGATTCTTTGGAGATGAAACCCTATGAGGGTACAACAGACCCCTTAAATCTATATCTACAACGTGCAGGGTCCATATCCTACGGTGTCCACAAATACTCATTCCAACTGGTTAATTACACGAATGAAACACACAGATGTCTGTTTTTAACGTTTACACGCTGGTGTGAACGATCCTGGATGTGAGCGGGAACACATGCTGCTTTATTCTGAGGATAAATATGCGACCGCATGGGCCAATCAGGAGAGTCCCTCCCCTCAGCAAAGTTTCGACACATCCAACATCGTTTGCCGCACGCATGCAGTCTTGTCACGGAAGCCGCGTTTCAGGCCCATTTCAAGGCGGAACGGTGTCAAACTTTGAGGGAAAGTTTCCAGCAATTATTTTTTCCACCGCTCGCGATTGACTTCCACACGCAACACACGTGCGCACCAGGACACACACCCAGTCGACCCTCGCCCGCTCGCTCGCTCGCTCGCTCGCTCCCCCGTCCCCACCCTCCGCTCCCGCTTTGAAAGCGGCGTCGGGGGGGCTGCGTTATTTCACAGAGCGTGTTTTGGTGGTGGATGGGCGAGGTTTGGCGGCGGAAAAACGGGAAGCGGAGGGGTCGAGCAATTATCTGATTACAAAAAACATTATATGTCAAAAAGAACAACAACGTCTAATTGGTTCGCCGTGTTAGCGCTGCGGCGGAGCAGATGTAGGAACGCGCTCACGCCCGTCAGTGCGTAATGGCTAACAGCTTGACCGGGCTCTCCATCAGGCCGGCACCAGGGGGGCCCGGGTGGCCATAAAAGCCCAACACCAACATTTGTTAGTTCTAGATACTCGGGTGTGATTGGTGAAATTTGCACTCTAATGGGCTTATAAAGGATTTCTTGGACCCAGAACAATGAGCTGGAGGGCCCGAGTGGTGCCAGGTCATGGACACCCTGCGATTCACAACATCCCCCCCTTCTGGGCATGCTTAGTTTCCTCCACGCACACCGGTTAGCCTCTGCAGCTCTGTTTAAAAGCCAGCCAGGATGTTCCAAAGGTATTTAATAGCAGCGGCGGCGGTGGCGGCGGTGGTGTATGTGTGTGTGTGTGCGCGTGTGTATGTGTGTGGATGCATGGGTGGGGGGTTAGGGAGGGGTATGTGGACCTCCCACATGCAGGTTCAACCACAGAGCTATGGCTTTTCTCTTCACCCACCCCGCCTCCCCGCTCCCTGCACATGTGTTGGAGTAGAAGGAGCTCTTTAACCAGAGGCATCTTTCCCTTTGCACCTTGCCTGCTCGCTCCCTCTCCAGCCCAGAGACAATGAGGAGGCCCCGGCCGGCCCACACATAGGGAACAAATTTACCGCGGCAGAGGGCCAGAGCGCTCCATGCATTCCCAAGGACCTGCTGGCGGTGAAAGAAAAAAACTCCACAGCACATTTTACATGTAAATATTGGATATTGAATGTGGCACATCACTATTTTTTTTTCTCCGTCCTCCACCCCTTCCTCCTCCTCCTCCTTGTCTCTCTCCCTCACGTGTCTCATCCTCTTCACTCGAAGCAGGTTTCCCGCCTTGCGACCGACCGCGTTAGCCACGGCGGCTGGGACGGGAGTAAAACAAAAGCGGCTTTGGATTCTTTTGATTCGGATTCGTACCCTATCAGGAGTTCAGATTTACATTTTACGCCTTTTACTCACACGCGGCGCCCAGCTTTACCTCATGGCTCAGATATTTGGAGAGTCAGTCGGCGGAGAACACACACACACACACACACACCATATGTGTTCAGAGAATATTTATTTGTAGATATTTGTGTGTACGTCCGTCCAGCTGTCAATGGCGTCTTAAGGCCTGCAGGCTTCTCTCCGTTTGCGTGTGTGTACTTGTGTGAGTGTGTGTGTGTGTATGGGTGCGAGCGTTGTGACCTTGGTGCGTAGTCACATCTCTGATTCCCCCCTCCGAGGGCCCCCGCGAGCCGATGCGGATGTCTATTTTCATCTTTTACATAAGGACCTGGCACCAGCTCGAGCTCGGTCGCGAGTGTTTGTGCGTCCCACCACATTTGTTTAGCAACGCTGGCCCAAAACTCTCCATCGACACCTCGCCTTCGTGACTCGTCTGAGCGCTTGTTTGTTGTTGCTGTCAGTCTTCGGGGTTCGATGTGATGCTCTGTTTAATCCTGGCTGTAAAACCGATCGCCCAGCGGGACAAATAAAGTTTAAAGTCGAACTTCCACTCGTACACGATGCGCGTATGAGTTACGCCTGCATGCGTGTGCGCGCGCGATTGTTTGTAGCGGTGGTGTATGCGATCTGAACCTGAGCGCTCCCGTGTGTGTGTGTGCGTGCCTCTCTCTTCCCCCGGTGGTGGTGATGGTGGCAGTGGTAGGATTATGGAGTGGGTGTTTGCTCCCTTTCAACAGTCTCTCCACATGGCCTCCTGCCTCCTTTGTCTTTTTATAGCCTCCTTCTGGGAGCGACGCTCCAACTCTCCCCGAATCCTACACCAGCCAAAACACCTCTCAGTTCCTCCGCCAGAGCCCGACACCTGGGGAATACTGCTATGCCTCCCCGATTTTTCCACACACACCTTCTTCTCTCAACCCTTGCGCACACACACGCACTCTCACACACACACACACACACACACACACATACACACTCCCTCCCTCCCCCGTCCCTCCCTGGATGCAGATTTGTGTGAGTCACGGCGCTACGTTCCGAGGACCCTTCTCCATCTCCGCTCTCGTGACAAGCTTCGCCTCCGAGCTGCGCCCCTGACTTATTACCGTCGCCGTCGTTTCATATCGTGCGGAATGTGGATCATTCTTTCCCAGTGTGAAATCATTTGGACAATTTTGCTGATTTATGGGGAGGTTTTATTGTGCTGTAATTGGTGCGTGATGAATTCTGACAGAACTTCGGTTCACCGAGTGAAATATAAAATGCGGTTAATTTTGATGTAGGATGACCCTATACTTCACCTTATGCTATTTCATTGTGATTATTTTTCATACTTTGCACCACAACTGACCTTTATATATACCTGCACTGACATAATTCCAGTAGTTTTACTTGCTCAAGTACATACAAAACACAAATAGATGTTTTTGGTGATTTCATTCTCTCCTGATGATTTAAGATTATGAGCATCAAATGTAAACCAGTTTTGATTATTCCAATACACAGAATGCAATACAACGCAATGTGTGAAAACTAAAATCTGAATGCAAATACAGCGGTACAACAAAGTACAAGGAATAAACCAGAAACGTCGAAGTATGTAGTAAAAAAATGACTTGTAGATGAATTCTTTGTATAATTTCCCCTTTCTCACTTGGTAATGATATATCAAACTATGATAATGGGTCGTTGTAGAGTTTGATAGTGTAATGCTGTGATTGTTTTATCATTCCTTGAGAAAACAATCACTCATTATATGAGAGAATTGTTTTCTCATTCATTGTTTTCTCATTCCATTAGAAAACAATGAAAAATAAACACCCTTAACAAACAATTCAAACACAGGCTCGTTGAAAAGCAAAATGTTTTTCCCGGTGTTGCTCTCGCTCAGCCGCCCGGCCTGCTGCTCTCACTCTTGAGATAACTTATTGCCTTTTTCCCCGCTGCCTGGCAGCC
>OMPJ01029644.1:0-15055 GCA_900312935.1 Carapus acus
AATTTGGACGAGGACCAGCAGGAGGCTGGACTGAGAAGTTCTCGGCCTCCAGAGGAGCGTGACCTCCGACTGACCTCTGGTTCCTCTGGCACCGCCGCTTCCTCAGGTGCCTCCTGCGCTGGTGAGGGGTAGAGCGGAGGAGGAGATGTTCTGGACTCTGGGATGGTGTGAGGAACACTGGGAGGTTGGATGTCTTCCGGTCTGCTGCTCTGCTCCTTAGGGGAACATTTTGGGCGGGGGGGTCAAACACAAGGGAAGGAAGGGAAAATATGTTTTTGTTTTAATGTTTTTACAGGGAGGAAAAATATGACCTAAATACTCTTGATGTTTTCCAATGCTGTAAAAATGTGTTGAATAAATATTAAATTCATTAATAAGGCTTATGTAAGGCTTTTAATCTTTTTGTGGCTCCAGACGGATTCATTTTTTCGGTCCACTATGCTCTTTCAACATTTTGGGTTTTCGACCCCCGCTCTACATTATGGTGCTAATTTAAAGTAGCTCGGCAGTGGTAATTTTTTGTGGAATTTACTTTTACTTTGGTGTATTCATTAAAATTTTCTTCAATTTACTTTCTATTCTTTGCATTTTTAATAATATTTTTTATTAACCTCTATTGTTCTAAATCTATTGCTTTATTTTATTTTATCTTATTTTATTTCTATTCACATTCAAACAAGCATCCACACCCACTCCCTCCAGAACTAAAAAACAGAGCGCTCCCGACCACAGCGGGTGTCTGGGCTGCAATTAAGACATATTCTCTGCATTTCCTGCGTCTGCGGCGACTGGGAATGCCAAGCGACTGTCCCCCACCTACCTCCTGTCTTTGCTTAGCGGCCTCTCGCTCTCTGTCCTCCCTGGCTCGTCTCCTGGCTCGTTCCTCCTCCGCCTTCCTCCTGGTCTCTTCATCGGAGGCCTTGGCCATGTTTTCGAAGCGAGCCTTCAGGTTCCCGGCACCGGAGCCCACTAAGGACGCCGAGAGAAATGAGCGCCGATGCCTTGACAGGACGCGGCACAACGAGAGGATGGCAACAACTCACAGGCCTCCAGGGGCTGCGTCTTCTCATAGGCGGAGGTGGGAGAGTCCATGTCAGAGAAGCCGGCGGCGGTCTGGGGACGAGAAGGGGAAACTGAGCAAGGAAAGGGCAGAGCCATTGTTGACGTCTTCCAGGACACCAACCTTGTCCACGCGGTCCGTCTGCACGCCATAGCGACCGCCAAACCCTGTGGAGTAATCTGGGAAGACAAGGGCACCGTCAGTTGGCCGTCGTTTCGCAAATCCCGTGACCGGCGCCGTCTTCGCATCGCATGGCCTCACCTTTCTGCGACTGATGCTTCTCTGTCTCACCCTTGTAGTCGTAGCCCAGAGCCGCTTTGTCCACCTTCTCCCTCTCCACGCCATACTTGCCCCCAAACCCCTTGGCGTAATCTGCCGGGGGACATTTTTGATTCGTACCGCAAACATTGCTTCAATCTGTTTTCAATGGTGCCGTCCAAGGACGCTTTAGCAGTGCGACCGGCTAGCAAAGCCGACCCGGGACAAACTCGGAGGGGCGAACTCGCCTTTCTGCGACTGGTGCTTCTCCGTCTCTCCTTTGTAGTCGTAGCCCAGCGCAACTTTGTCCACCTTCTCCGTCTCTACGCCGTACTTGCCCCCAAATCCCTTGGCATAATCTGTCGGGGACATTATTCGTTCTAGCCGGTGAGGTCTACATAATCTAAGGACGCTGCGCCAAGTGAAGTCGAGTCAATTCAATTTGTATGGCGCCAGATCATAACAGACGTTATCTCAAGGCGCTTTCCAAGATGGAGGCGGTGGAGCTCCTCAGCAGGTTAACAGTCGAGGTGTATGGGATGGACACACAGAGACCCAGTGTGTCCCCGATTAGCAACAGTGGCGAGGTTTGTTTGTTAGTTTGAGAGAGAGAGAGGTGATCTCACCTTTCTGGGACTGATGCTTCTCCGTCTCTCCTTTGTAGTCGTAGCCCAGCGCAGCTTTGTCCACTTTCTCCTTCTCCACGCCGTACTTTCCTCCAAAGCCCTTGGCGTAATCTGCAGACGTCAGCAGACAAAATAGTAAAGAAATAAGCAGTGGCGGTGGCGACAGAACTGTCAAAAGTAGAGGAAACGGTGTCCACACCTCTCTGGGACGCATGTTGTTCCACCTCCCCTTTATATTCAAAGCCAACGGCAGACTGCAAGGAGACAAAGGAGAAGACCTCAAACATTGCCGGCCTTCATTTTGTCCGCACAAGTAGTTTTGATTTTTTTTTAAACACACATATCCAAAAATCATCGTATTGGACTAATGAGTCCATCTCATCCGTCCCCACCTTGTCCACTCGATCTTTCTGGACACCAAACTTCCCCCCAAACCCACGAGCAGCGTCTTTCTGAGAGGAGTGTTGCTCCACTTGGGCCACGTAACTGTGCCCGAGTGCCACCTGGAGTGGGGTGAGAGACGCTTTCAGGCAAACAAACCTCAATAAAAGGCCCGTCTGTGGTTCAGGGGACTTTTGTGACCCACCTTGTCCATGCGGTCCTCCTCCACGCCAAACTTCCCCCCGTAGCCGTACGAGGCCTTCGGCATCTGCGCGTCCTCCTTCTGTTTGCGCTGCTCGTGCTCCTCGGCCACCGTGTTTCTGAGCTCCGCGATGCTAAAACGTCACGTGGAGGGGTCAAGGTGGGGTCAGAGGACATGGTGGGCCAGTTAAAGTCCACCATTCATCAGTTTACTGCTGATGAGTGGTGGTCCAACTTATTGCCAATCATTTGCATTCGTCACATATTTTGCACAGTCAGCTGTGCAACTGGTGTGTGTGTGTGTGTGTGCAAATGTCCTCTTTAAAATCTCACTGTTGAAGCATCGCCTGCACTTCTTCAGTTGCCCATATTTGGGCAGGCTGACAGCTACGTGGTTCGTCTCTGCTCTTACTTCCCTTTCCTGTTTCCACATCGCACTTTTTTTTCTCCCCCTTCACCCCCCAGATTCTGGTGTGGTTTATTTTTATATGTATATTTTTTCTAAAAACCACAGCGACAACATAACCGTGCGTGGGGGTCACCTAATGTGCTCCTTGCGTCCCGACCCCTCGATGGTCTTGGCCCCCCATCGCTGCTCCTGCTCCGACACGTCGTTCTGAGAGGAGACAAACCGAATTAGAGACCCAAACACGCCATTAACGTCAATAAACCCGAACGGGCTCTGACCTCAAAGTCGGGGTCCGTCTCCCAGTCGTCCCCTTCTGCCGCCACCTTCATGTTCACATCGTGGCCCACCACCGACTTCCACATCTGTGAGGCCAAGGAGGGCGATACAACACATTGTTTTACATTATTGGGATTCTGTGCTTTTCTGTTTATAGATGTTTTTGCTCAGCAAAGGTCAAATGCAAACTAGGCAAATAACAGAGTTATTTTGATACTGGTGTCATTTCCAAAAAGTGAGATACAGGTCTGGGGAAAAATTGAACACAGAGAACAGATGACATCTGATTTAGGTTGTTGGACAATATTATTGGACAATTTTGCTCTCAAAATGGTGTTACAGTGACTATGTCCGCTTATGTTGGACATCATGTCGCCTCACTAAATTGTTTTTTTGAGGGAAGTGACATTTTGTTCAAACTTCCTCTCCAGTTGCGTGTTTTTTTTTATATTAAATGATACAAAATCAGTCCACAATTCATTAGCTGCACAACCTGTTATCTCAGAACTTTCCCGAATTCAGTAGAGAGAGGAATCAAATCGACTAAAATACAATAAGGCAAAGTTAACGAGCAAATAAAAGACAAAGTTTGTGAGAAATCCTGTTTACCTTTCAGTCTCGGCCGCTGTGTGTGAGTGTTCGTTGGTTTTGGAGCAGCGCGGCGTCCCTCGCACGGCCCCCGCAAGGTGTTTGCAGGAAGACGAAGTGAGCGCATCCAGGCCGCACCAGTGCGCCGCGGTGGGAAAACTCAACACCGACAGCAGAAACATTTCTCTCCGTCTGACAAACGCCGGGCAAACCTCACGGGCTCACGTGTTACCGAACTTGACGAGTTCGACTAGAAGTTCGGGTGCAAGCGATGCCTTTAGGAGGCGCGGGATATTTTGAGAGTACGACTCAAAGCCTGCACGGGTATGGACGCAAAAAATACTTACGGAATTCTTCGGGAAAAGGGGAATTTATCCAAATGATTGGGCGGAATGACGTCCAAGTAATCACAGGAACTTTGGTCAAAAAGAGGAAAGTGTGAGTGAATTCTGTTTGCGAAGAAAGACCGTAGTTTGGATGTTGAGACGAGCCTGAAGGCAACACTCGCTGGATGGTTTCCTGTTGTGACGTCTTTTGTCCGCAAGAAGGCAGTATTTGTACTACAGTGAACCACGCAACACTCTCACGGGTATCTCGAATTGAGGCGAATGACACTATGTAGAATTTTTTTTCCACTCTATATGGCCAGAAAAGTGGCCGGAATGGTAAATAAAATTCCTCTTTAACATCACGGAGGGAAATTTTCTCACCATATAGTGACATATTGCAGTATAGTCCCACATTATAACAATAATGCAGCATGACAAGTATGAACACAACAGCAGTTGCACACCTGCACAAAGGACATGATACTGCTCGCAGTTGTGCTTCAGTGCTACAGGAATGTTGTTCATATTGTGTGTATTCTACTTTACTCACGTAAATCTGATCCTCGAGTGTTGTGGTTGATGAAAAAAGTTTTCAAATCCTCTGGTCAAATCTGTATATCACACAATCTCTAAAACACAACAACACAGCACTTGCCCACCAATAATAAGCAGCGGATAGACAGAGCAGGAGAGCGTTTTGGTATCAGCCACTCATCCAAATCACTGACGCTTTAATAACGTTTTTATTATATATACAGCCCTTCAGACACTTATTTACACTTTTGTGTAATCGGTGAAGCCCTGTGTGTACAGTATGTCAGACAAAGACGTGGATAACAGACAGAAAGAGATGAAGGACAGTGGAGACATTGTGGACGGGAATGATTGAACCGTTTGCACATACCACCCAGGGGAATAAATTACGCTTCTTTCCAGTAAATTGAGAGGAAATAATGAGATAAAACAGCCGTTCTCACCTGGAAATAGCTCCACGACCGCTACAATGGCGGCAAACCGTTGTTAAATCCCTAAACACACCTACTGTAATATAGGCACATACTTTAAAAGGTGATTAAGAGGAATGTTTCAGTTGGAAAGGAAAAAAAAAACTAAAATTGCACTGTGCTCCGTTTTGGAGAGGACAGGAATGAAAGAGGGCAGGTAAAGTGACCCTTTTTGTTTATGTACACGTAGGAAGGCACAGGAAGGACTCCGCCCACCGCAGCTCTGCTAAAACAACGTAGCGCCGTCGGCGACTAGTGGAGGAGAAAACTTAAAGCTACGTCCCTTTTCTTTTCCTTAAATATCCTGGTTTGGGTATGACACGCAAAGATTCCCAAAGCATTCCCATTGATTAATACAACTAAAAATAAATGGCGGCTGCTTTAAGCGAGCCTGGATGTATTTATAAATCTATTTCCTTGTGCTGACAGATAAAGACGTTCTCCCCGTAAAGTGCACTGCATGTGCGCGACGCTCTCCATGGTGCTGACGCAAAAACTATAAAACGCGGCTCTCGCTGAAGCCGTGTGTGTTTGAGTGAGCGAGTGGATGGGTGAGCGAGTGTGTGTTGTGCTTTAGTCCCGACTCCCGGCCTGTCCCGCTCTCACAGGTACCCGCCCAGGCACAGCAGCAGCAGGGCGTGCACGGCCAGCAGGTAGAGGCTGCACAGCAGCGGCGTGCGCTGGCGGGAGCACAGCGTCCCGCGCAGCATTCGCATCAGGCCGGGGCCGCCGCGCCGCGTCTGAGGGGGAGACGGACGGGAGACGCGTTCAGGGGACGGGAGGAGGAGGCGGATCGGGGACGGCGCGGGAGGAAATGTGACGAGGGCCTCACCCGAGAGACGGCGCCGTCTGGCGGCTCCATGAGCAGCGACGTGTCTGCGCGATCCCCGTCTGGCTGCCGCAGCGACTGCGAGTAACTGATGGAGGACACGTGAGAGTGATTGAGGAGAGAGAGGGATGGAGAAAAAGGGGCGGGGGGACAAAAAGACATTTCCTACCTTCTGAGGCGGTCCTGGGCCACCAGGAGCTGCTCCTCTGCACATATCCGCTGTTGCACCTCAGAATCCATCCTGGTGGAGAGAAAATTGGTTGCTGAGGACAGCTGTAGACGGTGCCATTCTTCAGCATGGGGGGAAATACATGAAAAACACTAAAAACAATAACAGTCGAACCCCTGAAATACCTTTGCTGCAGCTCTCTGATTTCAGCCAGGTAGGCGTGGCTGTGCTGCAGGTCGCTCCTCTCCTGCGGGGCCCCTGGGGCGCTGGCGAGCTCCTGCGGGTCCTGCGCGATCGAGGCGAAGCACAAGTCAGCTCAAATCTTTTGCATCTCCGAGGAAGAAGTAGAATCAAAACAAAACAGACGAGAGCAGAGAATAGCGAGCAGATCTCCACCTCCACCCCATACCTCCTGCGCCCTCTTGTGGTGGTGAGCACGCGCCTCCTCCAGCATGGCGGCGAGCTGGCGCAGCTGCTGGTCTCGTTCTGAGAGCGTGGCGAGCGTCTGCTGCTTCAGCTGCTCCGCCTGGGCCAGCCAGTCCTCACGCTCCAGCCTGGGAAGATGAGAGAGACAGAGACAGAGACAGAGACAGAGAGAGAGAGAGACAGAGACAGAGAGAGAGAGAGAGAGAGAGAGAGAGAGAGAGAGAGAGATGAAACCACTGACACCTCTGCACCATTGCCCGTGACAAAGACTGCATCGGGGCCTCACCGCAGCTTTTCCGCCTCCCTCTGCCCTGTTTCCACGGCGCTCTCCAGCTGCGTTATGGCCCCGTGCATCTCCCTGGTCCGCGTCCTCTCCTCCATGAGCTCCTGGCTGACTTTGATCAGCTCTCCGGCTCCCAGCCGCGCCAGCTCAGACTTCTGCCCTTGGAGCTCGGCGCCTTGGTGTCGCAGCTGCTCCAGCTGCGGGAGGGGAAGCGGGACGCGTTCAGAGGAGCGAAAAGACGCTCAAGTCGAACCAAATTGAACCACGTGCGAAGAAAATGTCTGATGGTGTTGCGCATGTCTCACCAGCCGCTCCCTGTCGTTCTGCAGGGCCTGCAACGCGTTCTTAAGGCCCCACACTTCCCCAGTGCCGCCGCCGCCACCGCCGCTCTGTCCGCCGGCCTTGCTCATCTCCTCCACCTTCAGGCTGAGCGCCTGAGCCGTGCTCACCGCCCTGTCCCTGCTGTCCTGGAGCGAGGCCATGGTCTTGGCGAAGGACTGCTTTTCCGACGTCAGCTGGGCGACAACCTCCCGCTCCTCCAGCAGCTTCTGCTCCACCTCCAGCAGGTCCCGTGCCAGCTCGGCCACGCGCTCCTGGGCGCTCTCCGACTCGGTCCGCATCACGCCGCCCTCCCAGCGCAGCTCGGCCAGCTCCTGGCTGTGGTCGGCTCGCTCCTCCTTCTCCCGACGCAGCTCCTCCTCCAGGGCCTCCGCCTGCGCTCGGGCCGCCTGCAGCTGCTCGCGGAGCTTCTCCACCTCGGCGCCGGGTGCGTCCGCTGCCACCGTCGCCGTCTCGACGCTGCCAGCCTGACTGAGCGTCTCCCTCTCCACCTTCTGCTCTTCGGGGCCTCCGTGGAGCCTCAGCTGACGCTCCAGCTCTCCGCGCTCCCTCTCCAAGGCGGCGATGCGCTCGTGCTGGGCCGCCAGCAGCTGCTTGTGCTGGGACTCCTTCATGCTGAGCACCTGGTTGAGCTCGTTGCGGTAGCCGTGCAGCTGTGCGGAGAGCTGGGCCCTCTCGGCGTACAGGTCGTCCCTCTGGACCAGCAGGGAGCGCAGCTCCTCCTTCAGGGTGTTGTTCTCGCCTGCCGCCTCCTGAATCAGCCCGTCCTTCTCCACTATCACCTGACGCGCCGCAAACGCCAAAACAATCAAACGCCAGCGCCGAAAACGAGCGAGGCAACGGAGCAT
This sequence comes from Carapus acus, assembly GCA_900312935.1. Taxonomy (NCBI): domain Eukaryota; kingdom Metazoa; phylum Chordata; class Actinopteri; order Ophidiiformes; family Carapidae; genus Carapus; species Carapus acus. The sequence goes on from OMPJ01029644.1 coordinate 8,027, forward strand.
TTCGGGCCTTACCTGCAGGTGCTTCTCCTCCAGCTGCTTGTAGGAGGTGAGGACGCGGTCTCGGTCGTCCTGCAGCGAGCCCATGGCCTTGGTGAAGGAGTCCAGCCTGGCCTGGCTGTCCGTGGCCTGGGCCGCCGCTTTTCCCAGCTTTCCCTGCAGCTCGCGCAGCTCCCCGGCTCGCACCTCCAGCTCGGCCTCGGCCCCGCGTGCCCTGGCCTCGCTCTCCTTTCGCGCCTCCTCCGCCGCCTGTGCGTGCAAAGCGCGGGTGAGGACGCGGCCGCTCGTTCGACGTTTATCGACGCGAGCGCGAGTTCGCCGGGTACCTCGGCAACGGCCTGCTCCTTCTCGCCGAGCATCTCCACCTCCCGCCTCTCCTTGGCGCTCAGCTCCGTCTGCAGGCTCTCCGTCAGCGCCTTGGACGAGCGCAGGTCCGTCTCCAGCTGCTCCACGTTCAGACACAGACGCCTCTCCTCCGCCTCCCGGTCGCTCAGCTCGGCCCGGGCCTGCTCCGCCTCGGCCTGCAGCCGGCCCACCGCCTCCTCCAGGGCCCGCGCCCTCTGCCCCACGCCCTCCAGCTCCTTCCTCAGGCCCAGCGCCTCTTCCTGCGCCGCCTCCCTCTCGGCCTGCGTCCGCTTCAGAGCGGCCCTCTCGTCTTCCAGGGCCACTTGGCTCTCTCTCGCTTTCTTCTCCCCCTCTTCAAACCTCACGCTCCAGTCTTTGTCAGATTTTTCGAGCCTAGAATGCATTAAATGAGATGAGATGAATCAATTGTATTTCAACCGGGATGATGCAGACAAAGAAAAGGTCTTACTTGTCCACTGTGATCTGGAGCTCCTCTCTGAGGACGCTCTCCCTCTGAAGCTCCTCGGCCAGCTCCTTGGCTCTGGTCTCCGCCTCGCGCACTTCCGCCTCCTTCCCCTGGAGGGCGCCATGGAAGCGCGTCTCCCACTGCCGCGCCTCGTCCAGCACGCGGTCGCGGTCGTCCTGCAGCGAGGACATGCAGCGCGAGAAGGCGGCCAGGCGCGCCAGCGACTCGTCCAGGCGCGCCTGCGTCTCCTGCGCCCGCCTCTCGGCCGCCTCGGCCACCTCCCGCACCTTCAGCGTGGCCTCCTCCTCCTGGTCCCGCTCGCGGTACGACTCCTCCAGCCGCAGCTCCATCTGCTTCAGCTCGGCGCCCAGCCGGAAGCGGACCGAGTCCAGGGTCTCCTCCGCCTCGGCCTTGGCGGCCGCCTCCCTCTCGGCGAACTGCCCCTCCGCCTGCAGCGCCTCGGCTCTGGCTCGCTTCGCGTCCTTCTCGGCGTCCTCCAGCTCCGAGCGGCAGCCGTCCAGCTGCTCCAGCGTCGTCCGCAGCTGCTCCTTCGCCTCGGTCGTCTCCAGTTCCGACTTGGCCAGCCTGCCGCCGAGCTGCTCCAGGTTCATCTGCGCGGCCTTGGCGTCCTTGCCCAGCTCGCTGATCCTCTCCTGGTAGTGGATGCTGTCGCGCTGCAGCTGCCGCAGCTCCAGCTGCTTCTCCCTCAGCAGCTCCTCCAGCTGCCGGGTCCGGTTCTGGCTGCCCTCCCGGATCCTCTGGGCCGACCTGAGCTGCTGCTCCAGCTCGGTCCGCCTGCCTCCCTCGGCCTCGGCCTCGTCTCGCTCCCTGCGCGCTTGCCGCAGGTCCTCCTCCAGCCGGGACGCCCGCTGGGCTTCGTCCTGGGCCCGGACCTCCAGCTCGCCGCGCTCCCTCTCCAGACGCTCGACCTCAGCCCGCAGCGCCGCCAGTTTCTCCAGGCTGTCTGCCGCCTCTTGCTGGTAGTCGGCGACGCTGCCGTTGACCTGGGCCAGCTGGTCCATGAGGCGCTCCTCCAGGTTGTCCTTATCGCTTTCCATGCTCCTCAAGCGCTCCTCCAGGTTGTCCCTCTCGCTCTCCATGCTCCTGAGACGCTTCTCAAGGTTGTCCTTCTCACTCTCCATGCTCTTGAGATGCCCCTCCAGGTTGTCCTTCTCGCTCTCCATGCTCCTGAGGCGCTCCTCAAGATTGTCCTTCTCGCTCTCCTGGCTCTCCTCCTCCCTCCGGCTCCTCGCGTGCTCTCTGATCTCCTCCAGCTCCTGCTCCAGAGACGTCAGCTTCTCCACTCGCTCGCTCAGGTCCTTCTCCAGCGCAGCCAGTCGTGCCTTGAGCTCTATCTCCTGCTGCCGCCACAGCTCTCTCTCCGCCTCCAACTTGGCCTCCACCTCTTCAACTCGACTCTCCGACTCGTTTTTAGGGCTGTCGGCCTTCTCGTCCTCTTGTGACGGTTGCATGGGCGTTCCTGCGACCTCCTGCGGCTCCGCCTCCTCTCCTACGGATGCCTCTCGAGGCCGTTTGTCTTCTCGACGACTTTCGAGGGGCTGCGCCTCCGTCAAGCTGATCTCCGCCTCCTGGGCGACGACGACTTCTTGGAAGGAGGCGCTGGCTGCTTTCTCCTCGGCTTGGGCGAGCTGCTCCCGCAGATCCTCCACCTGCCGTTCCAAGGCGGCTCTGTCCGCCGCCGCTGCCTCCAAGTCGGCTTTCAGCGACCCGGCCTCCTCCTGCAGCTCCTCCAGCCTCCCCTGAAGGACCCTCTCCTCGCGCTTGCCCACCCGCCTCTCCTGTGCCTCCCTGAGCGCCTCGTTCTCCTCCTCCAGCTCCGTGATCTTCTGCTGCTTGGCTTTGACGAACTTCCGCATCTTGTCCTTGACCACGCCCACCTCTTTCTGCGCCTCTTCGGCCCGCCTCTCCGCCTCCTGCCGCGCCGCCTCCTGCGCCCTCCCCTTGGCCGCCAGCTCCTGCCGCTCCTGCTTGGCCGCCTCCACCACGCGCCTGACCCGGTCGGCCTCGTCGCTCACGTTCTCGTAGGACTTCAGCAGCGTTTCGTACTCGTCCTTCATGCCTTGGACCTTCTCCTCCAACTCCTTTTCCCGCCGCGCACCGTCCTCTCTGGCCAGCTCCGCCTCTCTTGTGGCTGCGTCCTTCTCGCCGAGGATGCCCTCCATGGCCAGCTTGAGGCTCTCGCAGGACGACCCCAGGCTCTGGTTCTCCAGCAAGGTCCGATCCACCTCCTCGATCAGCCTCACCTTCTCCGCCCGGAGTCTCTCCAGCTCCTCTGCCGTCGCCTCCATCTTTCCCTCCAGCTCTGCCAGCGTCTTCTCTGCCGAGGCCAGCCGCTCCTTCTGGGCTTTGTTTTCTTTGAGGGCATCCTCGCGGGAGATGAGGGCCGCTTGGAGCTTCCGCTGGAGCTGCTGGATCTTCTCCTCGCTGTCCTTCTCCTCCCCCTGTCTCTGCGGAACCTCTGCCTCCAGCCGCTGCGTTTTCTCTCTCTCCGCCCTCAGTTCTTCCTGCAAGGAGGCGATTTGCTGGTCTTTGTTGGACACCGTGTCCTGCATGGAGGTTATCAGAGAGCTCTGCTCCCCGAGCTGGCCACTCAGGTCCGCGATTTCGCCGTGCTTGTTATCAACAAACTCCTTGAAGGCCTCCACCTCGGCCTGGAGTGAGGCGACACGGGAGCCCGACTCCGCGGCCGCCGCTTCCATCTCCGCCTTCAGGGATTCTGCATAAGACTGTGCTTGGAGGTACTTTTCAGTCAAAGCGTCCATCTCGTCGGACAAAGCGTCGATCCGCTTTTCCTTCTCTCGCAAGGCTTCCAGCTCCCCTTGGAACTCCATCAATGCGCTCTCCTTCTGGGACAGATGCTCCTGCGTCTCCTGCAGTTGCCTCTCCACGTCGGCGTGGGCCGCTTGCAAAGCGCTGAGCTCCTCTCTGAGGGCCTCCCGTGCAGTCTCCTCTCGGGCAGGGAGGTCCTCCGACGGCTCTGCGGGGGGCCGCTGCGGGTCAGCTGACCGTGGGCGCGTCGCGTCCGCTTCCGAGCCGGCAAAGTCGACCCAGTCCTCGTGGACCCAGTCGGCTGTGGCGGGCGTCTCCGGCGTGGCGACGTCCGGGGCTGCGGGGTCGGGGGTCTCGCCGGTCGCTGCTTGGTGCGCTTGCGGCTCCTCCAGGTCCTTCAGCTTGCGCAGAAGCAGCTCCTGCTCGCTGCGCTGGACCTCCAGGCGGTCCAGCAGCTCGTTGTAGTCTTCTTTTTGCTGCTTCAGCTGCTCGCGGTGGTGCCGGTCTTTCTCTTTGGCCTTGCGATTGGTTTCTCTGCGAGCCTCCAGGGCCTCCTGGAGCTTTTTCTGAAGGCCCTCGCACTCCGCCTCCACCGAGGCCACTTTCGACTGCAAGTCCTCCTGCCTGTCAGTCTCACCCTCCTCTTTCAGTCTCCTATTCTCCGCCAGGGTCTCAGTGAGGAGCTGGTCCTGCTGGCCCATTTTCTGCTCGAGGTTCTCCACGGCCACTTCTTTGGACCTCAAAGCTTCCCTTGCTTCCTCCAGCAGGGCCTCTAGGTCCTGGATCTCCCGTGCTTTGCCCTGTTCTGCTTCCGCCACGTTTGCCGAGACGCTTCCGGATGCCACGTCTTCTCGCGCCTTCCATTTGTCAGCCTCAGCCTCAAAGTCGGACAGCTTCCTCAGAAGCTCCTTGCGCTGCACGAGTGCCGCCTGCAGCTTCTTCTTCATGTTGGCCAGCTGGGTTGCCAGTTCGCCCTTCTCCTTCCGTAGGGTGCCGAGCTCCTCGGCGTCACCTGTCGCTCCATCGGCGCAATCCTCCGTCTTCTCGTCTCTGACCTTCTCCAGTTGCGTTAGCTGCTCCTTCAGCCTGCTCACCTCTCCGTCCACCAGCGACCTGGACTCCTCGGCTCGCAGGCGCTCGGCCGACATGCTGTCGCTCAGCTCCATCAGCTCCTTCTCCTTCAGAGCAAGACACTGCTGCAGGTCGCCGATCTCAGCGTCCTTCTGGGATAGCGAGGTATTGTGAAGGTCTGTGGTCTGGGACACGTCCAGCATGCTGCTCTCCATGTCCCGGAGCCGCTTCTCCAGCTCGGAGGAGAGGAGCTCCCTGTCCTCCAGCTGCACGCTCAGCATCCGCGTTTGGCTCTCCTGCTCGGACAGAGCTCGCTGGGCCACCTCAAAGTCCGTCTGGAGGCTTTGGATCCTCTGCTCTCTGGCCTGGTTTTTGGCGTTCAAGGCGACTATCTGCTCCTCCAGGAGCTGCATTTCAAGGTGGTGCTTCTCAGCAGCCGAGCTGTTCTGCTGGGAGAGCTGGTCCAACTCCTCTCTGGCTGCTCGGAGTTCCTCGGCTGCTTCTGAGGCCTGGGCCTCCGCCTCTTGCTTGGTGGCGACCAGGGTCCGTGATTCTTCTTCCATGCCCTGGATCTTCTCCTGAGACTCTGCTGCCGTCTCTCGGAGTTTCTGCAGCTCAGCCAGCAGCTCGCTGTACCTCCTCTGGAGTTCTTCGGCCAGAACCTGGGCAAAGCCTTGACCCGGGGACGAGTCGGCGCCCTCGTGGGAGGATCCCGGACCGACGAGCTGAACCTGCACCGTCTCTCGGATGACGACGGAGGACGAGCCGACTTGAACGCTGGAGCTCTCCTGCTCAATGCTGGTCTCCTCCCATGACTGCATCTGCAGCTGGCCAAGGTCCTGGAGCACCGACGGCCACTCTTGACCTCCATCCTGGTTCACCGCCTCCAGCAGGGTCCAGCTGCTGTGGGCCACCTCTGAGTCGCTGCTCGCCACCATCTCGTCAGAGGACGTCCCCTTGGACCCTCCCGGGGACTCGGACTGAGTCCCGATCAGCTCCGGGCTGCTCTCGGGATCGGCAGAGACGGAGAGGGCGGGGGTGTCCTCGGCCACCAAGGTGGTCTCCTCCTCCTCTTTGTCCTCAGCCTCCCCATCGCACTTTTCCCCTGGTGACGCGGCAATGTCGTTTCCCTTCTCGGCCACTGAGAGGCGCTCATGCAGCGAACTGAGCTCCTCCTCTTTTTCCAGCAGCTGCTGCTCCAGAGCCAGTACGCGTGCTAATGAAAATCAGAGGAAACAGAAATCAGCAGATTCAGCATAAAATAACTATGAGGACGCAAAGACACAGAACCAAACATAATAAGCGAGAAGCTTATGATTGAATAGACGATAATGAAACGTGCACTGCTGTCTTTTGGTAGGAATAATTACTGAAGAGTGATTGTGCTATGCAGCTAGAAACCAACAAATCTAGATTGTACCTTTTTCATTTACAATCGCATCTTGCGTCGGTTGCAGCGACAACTCCTCCGACAACTGGGACAGAGAAATAAAAACAACTTGGACAATGACAAACTGGCACATGAAGGATGACTGCATCAGCGAAATGTCACGAGTTAGAGTCACAGCCTTTTTTGGAGGCCGTGGGAGACAAAATTCTGCGTACAGGGCTGAAATAGGATCTATCTGACCGTGACGGTCCCCTTTAGGAGTCTGACACTGGAACCAGTCGGACATACCACGCTACAGAATTATGAATCTCTCCAATTCAGCTCTCGGTCTGGCAAAGCTCAAGAGTGAACCACTTTCTCCTCCTCACTGACCTTTGCCAGCCGCTGCTCCAACTCCACTATCTTATCGGCTGCGTCCTCCTTTTCTGCAGATTGCCTGCACAGTTGTTCTGAAAGGAAGAAAGAAAAAAAAAATCAAAAAGATCCTTCAGATTCAATATCTAGACGAGACACGCATGTGGCCTCCCACTGAGCGATGAGATAAGTGCCGTTACCCTGAAGGACTTCCAGGCTGCTGCTGACGCGCTGGCGGCCTTCCTCGCTCTCGCGCTGCTCTTGTTCCAAGCCCGCCACTTTGTGCTCGACAGCCTGCAGGGTGCTCAGGATGGCAGCGCGGTCGGCTGGGACGGGGCTCTCCTCCTCTGGGCGCCTATCCCCCGCCGCCAGACGGCGCAGATGTTGCCACACCTCCGCCAAGACGTCGCCGCCGCCGCCGCCCTGCTCTGCAGGCTCTCCCTCCACCTTGGAGGCCAGTTCGCTTTCCAGCCGAGCTACGGCGGCGAGCTCGGCTTCCTTTGCCGCGGCCAAGTTGGCCGCCAAGGCGTCCTGGCCAGCGCTCAGCGCTTCTCTCAGAGAGGCCAGCTCCATCTCCCGCCGAGCCGCCTCCTCTCTCTCCGTCTCCCGGGCCGCG
>OMPJ01029651.1:0-13451 GCA_900312935.1 Carapus acus
TATATATATATATATGCTGTATATACACACACATATATACATATACATATATATATATATGAAACACCTATACATAAACTACTGCAAAATGTAAGCCCCATAGTTCTGACTTACCAAAACTACGCAACTGTGTATAATAACTTGTGTCTCACATAATAGACACATTTAGTCGACATATTTAGATAATGTTTTTTTCTACTCCGATTAGTCTGTCTGTTGTCAGCGCACTCCAGAGAGATTGTGCACTGAAATCATTTCAGCAAAGGTGAGGCTCCCAAATAATGGCAGAGATAGGAATCTTTATGGATGGGTGAATATACTCGCATCATCCAAATTTTAGGGCCACGTGTATCCATAGCAACGGTTGGAGAGAGGTATGTACAATGCGTGGTATGGGTTCAAACGTATTTTGTGCCTTGGCAGAGATTTTAGCGATTTGAAGACAGCAATGCCTGCACTGTGCAATGCATTCTTTAAAGGGAAATCTGACTCCATCTATGCTAGAGGGACCAGAAAACTAGACAGTAGGTGTTAGCAGGGGTGCACCTTCACTTTAACCTTCACCTGAGCGATGGGGAGGCACTGTCAGATTCAGAGTTTATTCATTTTTACCAGTGCGGCTTGAAAACCTCACAAACGACAGCAGCAGATTATCAGCACTAGGTGGGTGACTGAGTTTGGTTATTGTAAGCAGTTCGTCATCCACCATCAAGAGTCTTATCATGCGCCATCCAGTAAAACAACCCAATGGGGTCTCCCAGCATGAGCAGCATGTCAGAGTCTCCAGTTTATACCAGGCAAGATGAGATCACAGCACACTCAACCCTGTTTACCACAGAGGTAGACCAGCGCATGGACACTGGACCCCAAGCAGCCTAGGAGAGGAAAGGAACAGGGGTCCAAGTAAAGGAAAAAAACTGTCAACAGCGGATCAACACCAAAGAGCAACGACCCCAAAGGTGATCCACAAGTTTGCATTTTGGGCTTTGCGGCTAAGCATCAACCAGCGACTTCTCCATTGAAAATGACATGGAGGCAGATAGGAACATGCAATGGAATTCAGTAAAAGCATAAAGCACCCAGCCACCAAAATGCAGCTAGGGGCCAGGGGATAAGGGTAAGCGGGAGATGACCCATAATTTCGAGTCTTGGGTCTGCACTTGTTCTTTTCTTTTTACCTTGTTCAAAAAACTCTGACCTCCGTTTTAAGTTTTTCAAAGACATGGGTTCAGAGTCTACATGAGAGATAGAAACAGCACAAAGTGAGGGAAAGTAGAGGAGAGAAACATGTTTCTCTGAGGCAAACATCACGATATCCTATATGAACTTACATCAGGGTCATGAGTAAAACATACGGCACTAGATATTGCGGCTGTAACAAACACTTGATCTTAACATGGCTCAGACGCCGCTGAACCTGCAGCTTCACCTTCTTGACATTTTGCTTCTCGGTCAGAACCGAGCCAGCATTTGAGTTGTCTATATATCAGGTGCACTGGGGTACTGTAAGGGCAATTATGGCAGTGAAAAGTTTCAAGATAGTGGCGCAAACACTATCATATTAACAGTGTAAGAGAGGAGCTCAGGACTCCATTGATTTCTATCATGTGGTCACACTGTTTGTTTATCCATCCAGGTGACTATATTGACTCCAACACAAATAGCCCGGGTGTGACCAACTCCCCAGGGTGTGAGGACAAAACAGAATATCTGGTTGCATGAGTTATTACTGTTAATACACAAGAAGCTTCATCATCGAGAATCTTTGCAAACGTCCAGACAAACAATGTGTTCTTTATCAAAACTTCCTGCTTTCAGTATTGTATTTCCAATCAAAGTTTGTGATCTAGGTGCAGCACTATGCTTTTAAAAAATTCTTTTTCTTACCTTTGTTTCTCATGGTCACTGCCTCATTGCGGAGGCCCCCATTGAATCCATTTGTAGCCAAATCCTGCACGGGGGAGACATGGTAGAGTTACACTCTCAATCGCTATTTTTACTTCATACTCTATACTTACACTCTGTGGATGAAAGTGATGAACAAATCATGATTGATTGTGCCACTTACAATGACAGGGTTGGGAGGGATCTCGCTGGTTTTCACAGACTCCGGCAACGTTCGCGAAGTGAAATCCAAGCTGGATTTCACATTGTTGGCATCGGGGGAACCTAGAAGTATCGGATGATCCGCACTGGTCAGATTGATGGTCTTATGGCTTTTATACGGCAGGGAAGGATGGTTTCTGCCCCAGGCTGCATGCAGTAAATGCAACGGCAAAAGAAAACGTGATGTTTTTCACACTGTGAGGCATCGGCTTGGTTTGTAAATATATTGCATTTGCGGTAAATGGTGCGGATGCAGAATTTGTGAATGCGTGTCGATGTTACCTAGCTGTGCTATGAAGCAGAGGATGAGCCTGGTTGTTATCGTGTTACAGTATCTTAAAGAGCAACGCAGTGGAGAGAGAAACCACCTTCCCCAGCCATGCAGAATATTAAAAGCTGTTCACACACGCACACCCCGCCGCCAACACACCCACTTGACGTAAACACAGGAGATACAGTAAATATTGGAGCACCTGGGAGAGGTTGCTCTGTTTGCAAGATGGCACAGGAGGAACATGTGAGCTTGTCGTACTGACACTGAGGATCAGAAGAAAAAACACCACCAAGACTTTTGAGGGTGGGGGCCTGTCAGACTGAGGTGGGTTAGTTCCCAAAAACCATGGCAAAGAGAAAAGGTTCAGCACAGTGAGCATGACCAGATAAAACAAAAACAAAAACATGTGAAAGGCCGAAACAAAAAAGGAAGAGAAGTTAAAACAGAATGGGCGCTAGCACAGCCGAGGGGTACCTTTTTCTTCTGTGGAACCCCCACTGTCATAATATCATTTGTGGATGATTTCAAAATATTCCATGGACCAATTTGATGTGCCATCAGTGTTTAGTGGGCAGCACTGAGGTGAGCTTGCCATCAGAGGAGTGCAGCACGCAAAGTGTTCCATACTTTTTGTGCCTCTCTACATCTTCTTGTTTTTCTTGCAAACACGCCCGATGTTCTTCGAAGGACTTACTGTTCGTGCCCGGGCGTCTGATGTCCATGACTAGGCTGCCCTCCTGCAGAGCCTGCTCCATGGAGGACCTCCAGTCTATGTAGCTCATGTCTGCCACCTGCTGCCCGTTCACGGACAGGACTTTGTCGTCAACCAGGAGTTGGCACATCTCGGCCGGGCTGCCTGCACGGGCGACAGTGAGGGGAAACACAAAAACGATATTATTGTGGCTGTTCACACGAACAAAGACAAGGAACGCAAAAAGTGGCATTTTCGCATACGCAGGAAGACAAGGCTTAAAGGTTAGAGGATGAACTGGGAGATGATCAAGAACTTCTTGTGTTGAGCTGTAAAGGTACTTCACTAAATTGTGTTAGCCATTCGTTGTCATGGAAATTATCTTGTTCACTTTGTCCGGCTGGGACAAAGTTAGTCCCAAAGTGTTCTTTTGGGCTCATTGTGTGTCCAATATTGAACTGTCAGGTTAACGCATTCATCACGATGTCGAAAGGTGTTTACTTCAGAAAAAAAAAACACAGTCCTTCCTGCACACCCTTACTTTGCGCCTCAAACTGGGTCAGCATTGTACTTCATTTGATTTCAGAACGAAGTTTTGAGGTAAACATTAAGTGAGTATACATTGTCAAAGAGTTTTGAAAGTTTTTTTGTTTTTGTTTTGGAGCTGTTTGATTCATTATCCACATTTTCTGTTAAGAATTGCTGTTCAGTGTAAGTATGCACTTAAAAACAAGAAAAAAGCAAGATGCCAAATAGTGGGATTGTTTTGGGTTGTGACACCAAAATGCAATCTGTCACAGATATCAAGAGATTAATCGTCATTTAACAATTGTCTCACAGCCGTGGCCTTGACAAGAGTTCCTTATTGACTCACTAGTTGTAACTACAGAGCTAGTTACTCACTTATTTCATCCTTTTTGGATTAACAATTTCCTGCATTTGTCATATTATGGCAAGAGCAGTGCTAACGCAAAGTTATTTCTCGCGTTTCTTTGGATGATAGTTTGAATCTGTGGAACTGGGAGCTGTTTGAGCCTGAGCTGAAAGAGGGGCCGAGGCTCAGCAGGTCTGACCCAGATATATGGTGTCCTACATAGCTGTGGCAGAGCTGCTGCAGTGGACCGTGAGCAGAGACGCTGCCCTGGCCCGAATACCAGTATCTGCAACTTTCCTATATCACTGCTTTGACACTGTATACTGTACATCGCGGCATGTGGACATACCTGGCTGGACAGACGTGATGCGAGCCCCTGTCGAGTCCCAGTCGGCCTGAAAGCCGAAGTCTCTGTTGCTGTTGGGCTTCTGATTTAGGCTGACCCGTAACTCGTGGTAGTTCTCCTGGAGGTGGGCAAACAAAGAAAAGGGACAATAAATGAGGAGCACACACACGCGCAGAGGAGTGAAACAGCTTCTGTGTGTAAAAAAGGGCCAAAAATGAAAGACAGTAGACCTCACTTGTTTAGTTCCACTGGCCCATGATCACCTTAAGATTGTTTTTATTTTTGTAGGCGTCTACTCGACCACAAAAGTACCTGGCTATCGTCTTTGCACGGTGCTGGACTGACTGCTGAGATTTCACTCTTGACCTCTGGAACCACAGAGTGAGTCGTGGTGATTATCTTCTCTGTGGTCACTTCTTCCTTGTCCTCCTCCTCCTCCTCCTCCCCTTCGCTGCTGTGGGCAGAGCTGGACTGTGCCTCGTCTTCGGAAGTCATGAACTGTTGATAGCGACTGGGCACAGACGAGTTCTTGGAAATGTCCGTGCTGCCGTTGACGCGCTTGTGGGCGTCCTCCGTCTGTGCGGGAGCACATGGATGAGAGAGTTAGCAGATTCAAAATGGACGGAGAGATCATTTATGTACAAACGAAGCAATAATACTTCTTGGCACCTCTAAGAAAATCACATTCTATTTGTGCAGCTTTCCTACATCTTGATCATCTCAACGTGCTTCATAAGTACCACTTTGCTCAATGGGACCGGTACTCACTGGTACAGTGCGGGGAAGTGAGGTGATGCGGGTGGACTGTGCACCAAAAGGCCTGGGAGCAATGACGGCGGAGAGACGAGAGCCATCTGATCTTTGGTAGCTCCTGGGCAGGGAGGCGGAAACCCGAGACATCACAGGAGGCTTCGGTTCCATTGTGCCGCTCTGTGATTGTGTGAACACGGTGGCAGGGGGGCGGCACTCGACTTCAACACTCTGTCTGTCCACCACAGAGGACTTGAGCTCAGGTCTCGTCAGCAAGGAGCGGCTGCTGGTAGTAGTGGTGGAGACGATAGAGGTTTCCTCTGTCTTGGCAGTGCTGGTGAGTGGAGGTGTGAGGAGGCGTGGCCTCTCCTGGGAAGCGAGGCTGGTAGCAGTGGTGGTGACAGGGGTGATGATGCTGATGTCGGTTGTGTCCGTGTTGACGTCTCGGGCGAAAGGACCGTCCTCCGATTCGGCTTCTTGTGAGGACAAAGGGGAGTCGGCTCTGTCTGCGGATGGAGAGGGCGCAGCGGGGGGCTGCTCCTGTCTCGGGACAGCCCCGGGGGTTTCGTAGGTCACGTCAATGGTGTGGCTCCTCTCGATGTAGGCGCGGCTTCGAGGGGTAGGGATGGGTCGGTCGAACACGTCCTCGTCGTCCAGATAGGACAGAGATTTGAGACGGCTGCCGATGCTCGTCCTTTTCCTGCTCTCTCTGTGATCCGAAGAGAGGGAGGAGGAGAAGGTCAAAGGGTGAAGATAATTATTTGGTGAAGATAATGGGTGACAGGGCGAGGAGGGGAGAGTTCAGAGAGATAAAGGGGATCGTTACAAAGGGTTTGGGGAGAATTAGAGGTAACATGAGGGAGGGAGTAGGGCGGCGAGAAGAAAAAGGGGACGGGATGTTGACAGCCAGGATTCGATTACATATACATGCCAGCTACAGCTAAAATTACCAACCGCAGGAGTGTGTATGGATCTAGCTAAGCGTCACACACAGGTCCACTTGTCTTGGTTGGATGAGAGGCGAAGGGATTGAAGAAAACAAATGAGGTCCCTTCCCTTACCTGTCCTCCTCTATCTCTTTGTAAGTCCTTGACCTCCTATCGCCGCCATATGTAATCTCCTCGATCTTCTCTCGCTCCTCTTTCTTCTTGACGATGTCAGAGTTGACGCTCCGGCGCCGACTCTTCCATTTGCTCAAGTCCTGCGTAGAAAAAGGGTCTGAATCAACTCGTTTTGGTTGGGGTTGGGGGGGTGGCGGGTACTGAGGCCAGACTGAGTGGTCTGGTTTTTGTACCTACGTGCGCTTAGTGCGCACAGCTGAATGGAGAGAAGTTGAGAAGAGGAGAGAGAAAGGCAGGAAAGAGCCACATTTGAAGGTGTTCTATTTGTGTGCTTTAAGCTCCTCCCGTCTCACGTCCCCTGAGTATTAGTGTGACCCAAATGCTGTTTTAAGACTCCTTTATTTCACAGTGACACTATTCAATCAGATTGCTGACTGATAAGACGAACAAAACGCTGCAGCCCACACAGAGACTGTGCTTTTACCCATTTTCTGCTACAACAAAACCACATCATAACGTGACACTGAAGGCACACGGCGCAATGTTGTAAAACTGAGTTCACATTGTGTTTTAAATTTTCTGATAGAGCATTTATTTCCATGCAAATCTCCTTCATTTGCACCATCACTCCACACTATTCTCAAGCATTATTCCATCCAGAGATGTCGGGAAAATGAGGACACTTCCCAAGCCAGAGGGCAGCACTGCACCAGACGACGTCTGCTTCTGTTTCTATCTTAATAGCTCTGCACTCACCCTGTGGCCGCACACATGCTCCACCGCAACACCTGCTCCACCGCCACACCTGCTTTCCCCTGTTTGTTTTCTCTACTTCTCCAGATCCCAAAACTATCTTGCGCCCTGTGTACACGTCAGAATGGGCTTCACTTCCCTGTGGTTGCATCTGTCAGCGTGAAGAGCCAGCGGGGGAGGCTTTAATCGCAGGTATTATCGCTGAGAATAACTTTTACTCACGTCCTGCCACTTATCCTCGCTTTCCTTTAACTGCTGCCGAAATTTCTGAAGCTCTCCGAAGCGATCGCTGCGGCAGGCATCCGCTGGAATGTCACTCACTGATTTGCTCCTAGCGATGAGGGAGAGAGCAGACGAGGTGTAAAAGTTTCAAACACGTCCCATGAATTAAAAGTACAGTATGGGCGAGGTCCCTGCCAATGTAAGAGTTAGAAAACGGTGATGCATTTACTTATTCTTACCATTAACTCAAATTCACTACCTTGCATTTTTATATAAGCAATATCTATCATCCTGATATGTTTTCATGACATATTTCTGGCAAACACCTTTTGTATCCATGTGTGTTAATTTGCACACGCACACACAAACTTTCCTTAAGCTCAGTTTGGGTTAGAAAGACAAACTGGAGGCTGCTGTGCCGCCCACCCAAGCACACCATGCATAACCAGGTACATCACAAGGCGGAATTATGATTTTCACCTACCTGTCCGTAGTGTGTGTTGATGTGAGTAGCGTGACAACAGCTTGGAGACATAACAGTGTGACCGTGCCAACAGTGGGACACCAGTTGAGCTGGATTGCCAACTGGATTTTCTATTGTACGTATCCTTTCACTTTGTTGCTTTGTCAATAGAGCTTTATGAAGCGAGCGGAACGCCCCCTCCCCTCATTGTAGCTACCCTCCAATCCAATTTGGCTCCACGCCCGTACAATGCACAATGTTACGTGTCAGCATTTATCAGTTAGAGAGTGGAGAGCGGCGGCACAAAAGCAGTAGAAGCAGTGGGGTAGTTAGGGGGCAAGGGTAAATGCAAACGTGCCACATTCTTCGGAGACCGTATCAACTCACCCGTCGCTACCGTCTTGCATTTGATGCAGTCTGGGAAACCAGAGAGGACACACACACACACACACACACACACACACATCACATTTCTGTAGACAGCAGATCTCACAGTAGAGTGTTACATGAGGGACGAGAGTAAAGACTCAACCGTGGGACTCATCAGTAAATCCCAGTTCTGCTCATCATCCCTGGAGGAGAACTCGCTCCCGCACTCCAAACCACGCTGTAACTATCAACACAAACCAACAACCTCTCCTCTCGACACTCCTTGAGGATGGACCTTAAGCTGTTTCTGCAGGAGGCTCTGCTTTTCCTTGCTTCCTCAGCCATTTGACGGTGGAAATGCGTGGACGTACGTCTTCCTCCGGACAAAGCATCCTTTCTTAACACTTGGAGATGATGTCATTTGAAACAAGGCTTCACAGACTCCGAGAGCAGTAAATCCAGATGGACTTGACTCAGGTTAAATTCTGGCTTTGTGTGCTCTTTTGTATGTGTGCGTGTGGATGCTGCTCATGTGCAAACACTCAGGGTGCAGATTTGTGTTGGTGGTTACTATGGAGTCCAGGAGTTTCATCTTCTTTCGGGGCCATGTGGAATTTCCATAGGCTCGCTGGAGTTAATGACTCTGTTGGCACAGTGTGTTCACATCCAGCCGCACAGGACCCGGGTTGTATTTAGGTATTAATCAGATGCGAACGCTGACGGGGTACGATACCTTCACGATGATGTGTGAAACAAACATGTCCAGGCACTGTAGGTGCTATGGTGACATCAGGAGACAGACAGTCCAATGCAATACATCAGAAATTCAGTCAGCCTGTTGTTCTCTTTATTAAAGATTGGATAATCTGCTCATCTACTCGACACAAAAGGAAAACAAAAAGTGAAACCTTGGGCCGGCGAAACGAACAAGCTTTGTTTGAAAAGAATGCCTTTGAAGACAGCAGCAGTAAGATGTTTGTTCAATAAGATTCTACACCGTTGCGCCCCTGGTGCTCTGTGCATAGCTTTCATTATTATTATTATTTACAGATAGGTATAATGAGAAGACTAAAGCTTTTTAATCTTTAAGTTTCTTTTGCACTTTACGATCAAGGAGTTCCACCTGATGTGAGAATATAACAAGCGCACATCACTTTCCAGCAACGATTCTCAGGCTTGCTGTGCAGTCCCCCTATGATTATGTCAGTTTAGCAATTGGTGAGAACGTTAAAATGCTGCTTTACGGGCTCTGGTAGAAACAGTGTTACACCAAAGTACGCGCAACAATATCCAACAAAACGTGCAAAGTCAACTGCGTCGGCCATATTCACTTCTTTGACTTCAGCAAGGCCAGTGCCTCAACCATGAGCTTCTTCTTATGCTTCAGCTGACTGGCTTCCATGATAGCCTGCCACTTAAGGAGGTCGCCCTCGCTACGAGAAGTCGGCACTGAGGGAGGCTGATTGGCTGACTGGCCCTGATGGGAGGAGATTCCAAATTTCCGCACCAGCATGTCATCCGTTGTGGGACGCGCGTCCTTGATCACCTGACTCAGTTTATTTTCTGTAGGTTTGTGGGACAGCGGACATGGTGGACACAGGAGTCTGGCCTGGAGATTGGGAGGCAGGGCCCAGGGTTCCGGGATGGGCATGGGGGCATAGTTGTCGGGGGCGCCCGAGAGGGGACGCTGTTCCTGAGCGCGCAGGGTTTTCTCCTTACGGAACACCACATCATCCAACTCGATGTTCGGGTAGCAGATGGTTTCCTGCGGGCTTCCTCGTTGTTGTGGCTGGATGATGATATTGATTTGTGGCTCAGATGTGTATTGACGACGTCTGGCGGACAGACGGGTTTTCGTCATGGCCATGTCTGGGTTGGACTGGAAGGCGTTGCTTCGCCTTGTGAACATGTCGTCATTCTCCAGGTCTGGATATAGGCTTTCGTAATCAATGGGGTCAGGGGGTTCGCGAGGGTCTTGGCGCCCCAGAAGAGGCAACTTTGGACATTTGATCAATTTGGGACCTGAGGTAGGGTCCACTGGGGCAAAGACCATGGGAGGCCTTAGTGGCATGAAAGGCTGGAACTGGGGGAGCTGTGGAGGAGTGTGTGGCTCAATGTGAGGACTGGAGGAGGGGCAGAGGGAAGGAGAGAAAAGGAAAGAGAGGTGATGAGTGCATGCATGTGAATTGGATAGAAGTAGCATGAAAAGGAGGAGAAGACCAAACCAGCACTATTTGATTCAAACCCATTTTGATCAAATTTTGATTTTATGGTCAAGCTGAAAAAAAGAATTGATACTAATTGCTCTAATAAAAGAAAGCTCAGTTAGAGTCTGTTATCAAATAAAATTGCATCAGTGTGAAAATCCAGCCTGCGTTCTGTTCAAGTCAGGGACAAAGCCGCTGTGTCAGGCGTGTTAGAGCGCCACTCGTTTGCTTATGTCTATCAGTGTGTTAGGAAGCAGTCCATTGAGTCTTTCCCATCAAATCTCTCAAAAGATCTAAGGCAATCCCACATCGTCACACTCGTGCAGTTGTATCAACCTTTTTCCCACAACAACAGCAGCGGTGGCGGCATGGGAGGGGCCCTGGCGGTGTGTGTGGGAGTGAGTGGGAGGGGGGCCAGAGCGGGAAGGGGCAGAGGAGAGCCAAGGGCTGGTGTCACAATCAGAGTCATCAGAGGAAGAGCCCGGCTTCTTATGGCTACAGGAGAGGAGGGGGAGCGAAGAAAGAGGGGACAGGAGCAGAGAGAGGGTGAAAGGAAAAGTTAGAGAGGAACATCGGCGGGCAAGAATCGAACTGAACCAGGACACCAGGACCTCAGACTGTTATTTTGGCATGCAACAGCTTTAACACCAAGAATAAAAGGTGGATTAAGAAATAAACATGGAGAAATCAAAGGTAGTAGGGACAACAACTAAATAAAAGGTTACTTTTGGACTTTTGGAATCTGTTGTGTCGAGTTCTAGAGACCCCACACACCTGAAGCCTTGCATCTTCTTGTACCACGGTCTCCTCTGAGAGCCCATTTTGATCCTCTGCATGTGGACATCCTCCTCAGGTGTCCAGAACTTGGGTAAGAACTTGTTATAGGACTCATTACCGGTAGGCTGGGCTTTGACGCCCACCTTACGGGCATAGAGGTCATCTTGAACGGGATCTGCATAGCCTGTCTCATCGTCCTCATCGTCAGAGTCATAGTAGAAGTCCCTGAACAGGCTGTCGGCAGACAAGGCCCGGCGGTGGTCCAGCCTGGCGGAGCCCTGCTGGGGGGGCAGCTTTTCCCCACTGTCGCTGCTCGAGAGAGACAGCCAGTCATTTGTCATGTTTTCAGTGTTGAGCACGCGCGTGCAGCACAACCAGTCACACGGGAACCAGCACGTTCCTCAAGCGCAGATAGATTAGCAACAGATTAGCAACACACACAACAAAGCTCAAATCAAATCCAAACCATGACCAAGGCTCACTATGTCCTGAGTGGGGGAAATGAGGACAAACTAAAGCCAAGGTTCATGCCAAACAAAACTCAACAAACGAAGGAGAGCAAACTTAAAATGATACTGCGCTCTGTTATAAGCAGCACGCCACAAGCCATGTTGTTGCTCATGGTTGCAATGAATCATGGGAGCAAACGTAAGTGAAGCACCGTCACTTCCTCTCTCATCAGGCACAGGCACGGTCGCTTCCTGTTCTCTGACCTGAGGCAGACCACGTTCAGAGGTGGAGGGGAATTGGTAGGCACGGCAACTGTGGGCCTGGGACTCATTTTCCCTCCCGCCGCCCTTCCGAACCCCATGGAACTGACGATGGGTAGGGCGAAGTTGGTGGGGGGCGCCGGGGAGGGGCTGTGGAAGCGCCGGCAGGCTAGGTCGTCCAAAACAAGGTCGGGATCCGGTCGGTCGGTGTCAGAGTCGCTGCCACTTTCGTATCCGTGAGGCCAATGTAGGGGAAGCGCGGGCAATGCGCTCTGGGATTCCCGATTACTACCATCGGGGTTGCTGAGGTTGGTGGTTGCATACGAGTCACAATGAGAAATGACCGCAGATCACAACACCACGGGTGGAAACACAGACCATACAACAACACCCACAGTAACCAGACGGAAATGAAGATGAAGATTAACGGCTACAAATGTAGAAATGATACGTTTGAGGGGTAAAGACGTGCAGCATTGCCATTGTCCTCATATCACCTCGGATGGGATGTGTATGTTTGAGCAGCAGTACCTGGTGAAGGTGCCGTCGTCCTGGGTGTAGACCGGGCTTGCCCAGCTGCGCCGGTTGTCTTCATTGCGACACTCGGCCCGTTTCTTCCTGAGTGGAGCAGGTATGTAGCCAGAGGGTTTGTCTTGAGTGGGCAGGAACTGGTTGAACTGGGTGGTGGTCTTGGGCGTGATGACGGCTGAGCGGCGGTAACTGAGCGAGTTCTTGTTCTCGGCCATTTTGAAGACGTAGTCGGCCTCGGCGTCGCTGCAGCAACCTGGGAGACGGGGTGGGAGGACGAGGGGGGGAGACAGAGGTGACGGACAAAGTGTGAGCGGAGATGAATGGAATAGATGGTGAGGACGTCCTGCGAAAGGTAGGAACGTGTTGGGAGGAATGGGCAGAAGATGCGGACGGTGAGGGGGACCATGGAGGGGAGTGTGCTGTGTGTGTAGGCGTTGAAGGAGTTGAAGTGTAACCGAGGAGTGCTGAGTGTGGAATGGAGGCCAACTCATTTACAAGCCTGTGCAGAAAGCTGTGGAATGTCTCACTGCAGCCCCTTACAGTGGACGGCCACCCTCTGACCAGTGACCCACGACCCCCTCCCTCCACACACACACACACACACACACATGCACACACACACTGTGGCTCCCTAACAACATCCCCATCCGCAGTCACGAAACAGGCCCACAACAGTGTTTAAATGCTGATGTTTCTCCGCCCCTTGGGGGGCTGGGTGGGGGTGTCCAGGAAAACAAAAAACAATCAGTTGCAGAGACACGCCACCAGAGGGCGTCATGTGTTTATTTACACACAAAGGAGTCGATTTTGGCTCTCACACAATATTGGAGGCTCCAGATGGATGAGGAGCACGCTAAATATTTGCCATCGTTCGGAGGAGTCTGAATGCTTTGAAGATTAATGGCTGTTGTAACAGCAAACACGGATGTGTTGAGCATTGGCAGGGTTAAAAGAGTGGGTGTGCGAGGCAAAGAGAGGGAGAGGGAGAGAGGGGAGGAGAGGAGAGCCTCGCAAAACACAACTGCAGCCAGAGTAAAAACAGTACATTGGCTTTTGAAAGCAGTCATGTGATTTCAAGATTTTAAATAAAAGACAGATGTTGTGAATTCTTCTTGGTTTTGTCGGAGGCGCAAATGTGTCTGTGTGTGCCTCCGGTCGAGAGTGTGTGGGGTGACTGGCGTGAAGGCTTCCTACCCTCGCTGCTGCCTTTAAGCGTGGTGTCAGATGAGATGCTGTGGGGTCGGGAGCCAACAGAGTCCAGACTATCCAGGGAGTCGTCTCTCCTGTGTCTTCCTCCTCCTCCTCCTCCTCCTCCTC
>OMPJ01029651.1:13471-24778 GCA_900312935.1 Carapus acus
CTTCGCTGCTGCCTCCTCCTCCTCCACCTCCTCCTCTAAATTGGTAGAGGTCCTCTCGCTCTAAGTACCAGCTGTCTCCAAAACCGCTGTCTCGGACGCTGCTGCTGCTTTTGAGACTGGACGATTCCTGGAGCGCCTGACACACAAACGCACACACACACACACACACACACACACACGCCCACAGGGACGCACAAACGCAAACACACGCAGTCAGTTAGTTCTGTGCCAGTGACAACATTTAGCTTCTGTGTGTGTGTGTGTGTGTGTGTGTGCGTGTGTGTGTGTATGTGTGTGTGCGCGCATGCCTGTGTGAGAGAGTGAGAGTGAGAGAGGGAGAGGCGGTGCACCTCGCTGTCTGAAGGCTCATTCTGTCAATATCTCATTAAGTGTGTTTACAGGCATTTCGAAACACATTATACAAATAAACACTTTTTTTTTTTTTTTTTACAACAGCATAATTCAGTTGAAGAATGCAGTTTTCTCAATGTTCATAACAATGTAGAGGGGACTGAACATTTTGTAATCAAATACATGACAAAAATGTATTGAGTGGCATCGAATAGTTGAGCTCTCTGACCTCTGTCACATCATCGAGCATATTTCCTGTTGTTTCTGCTACTTCAAGCGTTCTCGCAGACCATATCGTAACATTCAAAGCATCTTAGCTCTAAGATTTGACAGCAGGAGCTAACTGATGTTGAGGAGATCGGTTTCCCTGATTTTGCAAAGTCTAAACAATCCCACGCAGCCACATTTCTTTATGCCATTTGTTTTCTTCATGTGCCAATTAGCGCTCTCTCTAGACAAAACAAAAATGGATGCATAAAACCTGTGAAGTCCCTCTGTAAGCAAAAATCCAATTATCATAACTCCATCCATGTGTACGCCTGTCAGCTTCCACCTTAACCACAGAAGTTGTACCAAAGAGCGTGTGCAAACACTCAAAAAGAGAAACAAAGCGCACACAAACCCTTGATAATTGTTTACGGCATAAGAAAGTGGGTGCTTGGGCACAACGCGTAAACACATGACCCAGGTGTCGGACCACTTTAACCAGCGTGGGCCCAAACAAGCAGGAGCGTGTGAGATGTATCCAAACAAAATAATTTTTGCACCCTGATCCACTGTATCCTACCGCACCGCAAAAAGTACCCGCACTCCACCCATCCAAGCTCCACATCAGTCAATGCAGATTATCGTAGCAGAGAGGTCGACCCATATCAAAACGGAACCAAAAATCTCCTCGCTGAGTTGAATTATCGAGGCCGTTGACCCCACCGCCCATAAATCTGTATCAAGGTGAGGTGGTGAATTTAACACGAGCGTGACCTCTGTGCTGGTGGAGAGAAGCCTGTATGAAAACACGCACCACTATTTTGAAAATCAGAAAATGCTGCCATAAACGGGATTAAAATAGCTGAGTCAAGGGTAGGCGGGGGCGGAGGGGATCACTTATGACTTAATGTAGCTTTGGTGTTGGTGTTCGGCTCCCTGAGGCTCCTTCGGCCTATCACGTTCATACTTTCACACATACTCGGCATACCAGGGGGGATGGAGAATGTACTGGGCAGTGGCTGTAAAAGAGGATTTCTCTCATGCCGCGGGTGGTTTCTAGGGGGGTCGAAATGAGGCGGATTTACCTTGTACAGTGCTGTGCCCAACAATCCTTCAAAAGCCTTGAGATTCAGGTGAGGTCCATCGTAGACATGGTCGCAAAGAGCTCTTCTACCCAGCCAGTAAATGGTGATTAACACCTAGGGCAAGAGGAACAGGGATTACTACGTAAAGCATTTCTAAAAACTGTGAAATACTTGTTCGTGCTCAGCCTGGCAGCGTTAGGATAGCTTTGTACCATTTGACCTGAGGGAGGCAAGCATCAAGCGGTACCACAGCACCGGGTTGTTATGATGCTGCGGTCCTACATTGTACTGAGCTCACGTGGCAAAGCTTGTCCAGAATTCTCTGCTGCTGTTTCCACTTTGTGTTGGCTTGACAGGTACAATAAGTAAAACAAGTCGCCGCCCTACATGGCCCGTTTCTAATTCCATCTGTGAACTATCCACTAATGCACTCAATCTGAGGTGAGATTGCAACAGGAAAATATTGTGAGCGCTTACCAGAAGGACATTCGATAAATTCACATGAGTTATGCGGCAAAATCATTTGTTGTCCAATATTTTATTGACTGGTATTCAGCATGGAAACAGCCATAAACCTGTCTTTCCTATAAATGTTTGAATTTGAGTAATAGAGCCATGATACTGTGTTTGTGTTTTGCAGGCACTTCAAGATTTACTGTACATCGTCTATTTTTGAATACCGGGAAATAGTTTATCTAAGATGAACGACAAGAGGCTTTTTCTTTGGTTTCTTTGGCTTTTTCTTTCTCTTGGGTGAAGAAGGTGTTTCATGAACAGGCTGGTCTGATATGATACATAGAGTTGCCAACAATTGAGGTGAAGTTTCATGAATTAGCAAATATCAAAAAGGCACATCCCTGTTCTCAGGCATATAAATTTGAATATCTAAGCATGATTCTTTCAACTAAATCAAAAAATTACAAGAAATCTTATGCAGTAAGACATCTAATCCCCTTGGCTTGGCTTTAAGGGAGTATGGAAATAAGCAGAGGCCAGATTATTTAATCAAACATACTGTGGTTTAATCTGTTCATGTTACTTGGATACATACGATGAAATACAGAAAAGCCCCTAGGGAAGCAATGGAAGTGATTTCCCTACCTCGACAACACATACCTGGCTCACAATTTTTTCTAATTTATCAGACGGCTGACAAGCACGCAAGTGAAAACTTTCAGAGGAAGCAAAGTTTATGTTTGTAACATATCTACTCACATTTTTTAGCCTCCTGTTGGTCTCTTGATGTCTGCAAAAGTCAAACAGGAAAGAGTTGTGTGTGAGTCTGCGTCTGAGTCAAGTTTATGGGAAAATGACAATAAAACAATGCAGGACATGCTTGGGGTCTCTGTGTTCAGCTAGTGAAAGAGCTGGAAACTGTCCAGAACAACAATCCAGACCGCTGCCACTCAGTCACACAAAGGCTGAGGGTGAAAACACACATAGAACACACACAGTTTGGAAAAATATATCGCCGCCAGCCAAAACGAATACTGCACACTGCCTGTGTTGAAAAACTGTGACATAAGGCGAAGTGCGGCGCGTTTATTGCAATCGTAAACTGCAGCCATACAAAAACAACGTTGGAAAGCCAGAGCACAGACAACGCTTCAGCTGCTCCCCATCACTCGCATGACAAATAAGCCTTTTATTAAGTTTTGAATAACAAACAAGGCTTTGCTGCAAGATTTACTTGAATTATACACATTTTTGTCGCAGCTCAGGGCCTCTAACTAATGTGATGACATCGCCTCATCTAAGTAGCAGCTCAGTCCTGTTACCCTACCAAACCAAAACAAAGCTCATGGAAATGAACCACACATATACAATATTTCAGCTGTTGTAACCTGAGCTGAATGTTGTATATGGCTTGCAAATACGTAGAAGTGCAGTAACCACAGTAGTAGAAGTCGATGTAAAGCCTCCCACACAGCCCCCTTGATGCACATTCCCACACTCCCATCATGACGTAATTTAATAGTCACACATGCCTTCCTACCCTTGAACACTTGGATTTTACAAACACCATTTCCCGCCAACGGTTCTGGTCAGGGATAAAGTCATTGTATTGCTTAAATTGGTTTGAAATCATTTCAACTGGTTTCGCTGATCACGGTAATGGGACCACACACAAGTTTCTTCCATCTTTTTTATTTTTATTTTTTATTTAATACACAGTCATGCAAGGTGTGAAACATTGGCCCATTAAATCAGTACACGGCTTTTTGAAAATCCCCAAACGTGACTTACAAGATACTCTTCAATCAATATAAAAGCATCTCCTGAGGGCCACAGAGAAAGATATCAGCAGGGACCAGACAAGAATACCAAAGTGGGCCAGGACTTGGACCATCTTCGCCCTCTCCTGCGTGTCATTCCACACCAAGCCTATTATGCCAAGTCTCCAATGTGAAATGGATCTCTCCCAATTCCACATTATGCAAATTTACGGGCTCAATAAAACATGCGGGAGGAAAAAGAAAGAGGCCCTCTTATGTCTGGCTTGGAATAAAGTTGCAAATTTTGAAGATTTTAGTAGGAGCAGTTAGTGCCAGACCACAGAAAAAGAATGGTTATAACAAAACTGAAAATAGCCCCTTAAGTTGATTTACGGTGAAACAATGCTTACGGAGGTTACAGAGAGCGATTTTCAAGTGTGTAGCGCCCCAAGCGTGTGCTGCAGCCCTCCCTGATCAGCTGAGCACTCATATGAGCGAACACCAGCATAAATAAGACGGTGTAGTTTTGGCTCACATACAGTGTTTTCTGCATATGCTACGGGAAAGGGTCACCATTTCAGATTTTTAAGTATTTTCCTCCCTTTTTTTCCAGCTTTTATATTCCAAAGCCTGTCAATATGACGAGTCTTTGCTCCAGGTAGGGCTGCGTCATTACATTTTACCCAAGTGTCTCAAAATTTTCATTCAAACAGAGGATAAAAAAAAAAAGGGATATTTCTCAATGAAAATAGATGATGACCACGATAATTACTGACATAATAAAATCAGAAAACAATGACAACAACAACAAAAAGGACAACAACGATGACCACCATGATGCCCCCAGAGGGTTCAAGTGATAATAATTGTAATAGTTACTGCAATAGTGATAATGATGATAATTAAAACCACAATTATAATAATAATCACAATAATAAGTTTGACAGTCAAATGTATATTTTATTATCAGTAATAAAAACCATGAAATAGTAGTAATTGTAACGCTATCATTGTTATTTTCCTCTCAGTACAATTAATTCAAATACAATTGGGTCAGCAGCTTAGTATCAATAACTGAATGAGAGCTGTCTCACAGAGCAACCTCTTCATCCTGCGTGATGCATCTCTCTATTCAGGTTTCTGATTGTATATTCTTGGGATTGACAAATTATTGGTAACCTCTCATCACCCTCGACAGTTAATTGTTTGAGTCAAAAGGCTTAACCTTTGCATGCATCCATTCCACAGCATGAAAGCAGAGGTCAAAGAGAGAAAAGTTAAGTCAACGCACAAGCGAGTGATGAGGAAAAGTTTCCCCTCCGCAGTGGATGAGTTCAGAAATATTGATTCCACTTGAGCTGTGTTTTCATCGAATTCTCAAGAAGTATGGCATAACTTGGGCCAATATTAGGGTGTTTGTTTTTGTCTTCCTCTGCTATCAGCAACTGACTGATCCAGTAGAAGCAGACACACGCAGACAAGCATATAATAGCCTTTCAACCACAGAGAGATATGATCCCTGATCCGATTCCTGTCGCTGAAATCAAAAGTAAAAATAAAAATTAAGGTCCTGACTGAAAGACAAACTTGATTCCCCAGTACCGTCCACTCCCTTCCACAAAGTCATCACAGAAAGGCGAAGGGTGTGTGCGTGTTTGTTTATATTCATACCTCCGAGGCAGATCACTTGCTCTGCTGCATTCAACACCTCCACCGCGGAATGTCCCGCATTGATGTTCTCACATTGGAATGACGGCAAGCATGAGTAGTTCTGGCAGTTTCGGATCCCAATCACAAGGCGGGTTTGGGCGAATGATGTGAGTGAGACAGGGTTGGGCATTATTGTGTCACACTTATCAGGGACACTGCAGCTACTGTGAGTGAGGGAACGGGGTGAGGCTGGCATGTCTCTCTCCAGTCCGCCAGCAGTGAGCACAATTATAGCCTCAGTGTTTTATGGAGAGGACCGTAGCCATGGAGCTCAACCTTTATAGGCTGATCACCATTATTGCCGTTTGGTTTCACAATCTGTCCACATTTCACACGCAACTGCACAAGCAATGACAGCAGATCCATAAACCGAGATATGAAATTAAGACCTTGCAGTGCCAGTTCATAATACCACACCCCTAATGCTAACAGAAAGGGCACGCGCTGTAGTTTGTACCCTCTGCACTAGAGATATCAAGATATTGCCGATAGATTAATTGAATAAGCTGAGCAACCACTGACGTGAAAAACAATTGTTCTGATATACATCTTTGGTAAGGGAACCAATGTATTCCTTAAGAAACGTCTAACATTGGGTTTGATCGACCATCGAGTGCTGTTCCATTACCAAAAATAGGCTGTGACAGAGGATAGCCACTTCTCTGCATCTATTGTCTGAGAATAGGCATTAAAATTCAGCAACAGATAAGAACTTTTAGATGTACCCATGTACTACGCATGGTCCTTTTTGGTTTGTAGCGGAGTCAAAACTAGTCAATTATTCCCTTTATCAAATGGTGGCCACAAGTAAGACTTTGGACCCCTTCTCAGCGGGGGGTTTCTTCTGTCAACTGTGGAAGGCCACAGAATAGGCCGCAGAACAAAAACTATCAGCCTTCAGCGCAAGATCTTAAGAACACTATTTCATAAAAACATACCCTTGCAAAGACAGGGTTAGTGAGTCTGTTGGAATAAGCCAGGTATTAGTAATTACAAATCTCAAATGTCCTGATGTACCTCCTAGCGACAACAGTCCCACAGCCTACGGCAGCAATTAAGAAGTGTGTCAATAATGTTGAACAATATAATAATAGCCATGTAGAGAAATATTTAGAACTCTGTCCCGCCTTAAGTCATACGCCAAGGAAGAAAATAAATGGAACAATACTTGTCTCCCAAAAAAGAAAACTCATGACAGAAGCATAGACAAGACAATCAGTGTACTGTAAGGACTGTGGACTAAATGGTGGGGGTTGGATCTGCAAAAAAACCCAACCAAAACCTCAACTGCTGCATGTGGTGGAGGGGTCATAGTTGTCTGAAATTCTGCTGTGCTGCCTCTGGGGCCAAGGCAACTGGCAGCCAATGAGGGGACAATAAATAAAATAGTACATATACCCATACGACCACAGAATGGATAGAGGGAAGGAAATGTGGACAAGTCTGAGTCACAGTACAATGTATATTTGAAATTACAGTACTTTCATTTTGAGTACTTATAACTATTGCATTATATTTGTGGCAATACTTTAAGATAATTTTCTTATCTTAAATTCAGTGTATTTTTGTATATTTTCACAAGTTTACCCTGTTTCGAATTCGTCTTTTTAGTTGCTGGAATGTTTCAGAGCAAACCTTGTATCGTCTGTCTGTCCGTCTGTCTGTCCACCTACCAACTACTTAATCTTCATGCCGGTACCTACCTAACCATCTATCCATCTGTGTCCACCCATCCATCCATCTATCCCAGTACACCTGGAATACAGGACTGGAACTGGACTGGAATACATGAAGAAGGAGGTGACGGTTTCAAAGTTGGTCGAGAAGTAGAGAGGTTGAGGTTTTCCTTGGACTTGGTTACTTTTGGATGTTGAGGAATAAATGTGGACTGCTTGCTCTCTCAGCAGAGTTTCCCAACCCATTCCACTAAAAAAAAAGTTGTACAGCTGCACCACGCAGATGTCGAGATCCATCTACAGTGATCCAGTGCCCTCATTTCCCGAGCAGCTGTTGCAAACTGGGAGAGTTGCTCTAAGGTGGCCAGTGAATCATAGCCTCCATTCTGGCCTATGCGGCACCTCTGAGCTAGGACATTGGTGCTCACAATTCAATAATGAGTGGATGATATGAGAATGTATTCCAGAGAGTGTTACTTCAGTGGCGTGATTTCATATACATGACACAGCATGTTTGTGTCTTCATAGCCCGTCTTATCGGGCCATAACTCTACCACAACAGCTTTCACGTTATATAGAGAAGATGATATTGAAAGTATGCAGACAGTCAGGTCTTTATCGGGAAGCAACGCGGAATGCTCGTAGTGATAGTGAAGTGCATGATCCAGGGGGTGGTAAATGTGACGCTATGGTAACCGTCAAAGCTCAAAGGTTAGAGCAACAAAAAAATCCAATAATCGTTTATGGTTGTTGTGTCAACATAATAGAGGAAAAACTTGACTACAGGTGTGCTGGGCAGCATTCAAAAATAATTTCATTGGAACAGAAAGTTAGAAACCAATTGTCCATGGATAAAATTTTCTTGCTAATAGCTACTTTGCTGAAAATATTTGACATATTATTCAACCTACACGACAACAGCTCAACCAAATAGTGGTATCACTGACAAAATTCCGCATTAATGAGTCCAAAAAGACAAAGTCACTCAGATTCATGTGCAAAATGTTACAAAGTTAATGAAATATAGCCCTTGAGTCCAATCACCTTGCTGGATTATACAGGAAAATGTAGATTCCCTTATGATTGGTTTATTTTCGAAAAAAAGCACATTTGTGGAGTAATTGTCTGCACAGAGTAGAATGTTGTGGGTGTGTAAATGACTCATTCTCACATGATACAGATAAGACATAAAGGTATACGTATAAAGTAGTGAAGTGGAAACCAATATTTCATCATCATGACAATATATCAAAGACTTTGCTGCGTCATATTTGTACAGTATGAAGAGGCCGGGGGAGGTTTGCCCCCTCTGACTCAAACGCCTTGGTTCATTTGTATTTTATTAAGGGGCGTTGGTTAGAAATCCACAAAGACTTCCCGGCTTAAAGAACAACATACCAGCAGGATGAGAACAGACCAACTACTGCTGAAACGAGGAGCGTCGAGGCTGAGAAAAGCACCTGTCAGACAGATTGTGGCGGGTTTAAGGGAGTGGAGGGTGGACACACACCAGGGCCAGAGACAGCTGAGACAGACAACTTTCTCCTCCTCCTCCTCACCTCTCCCCTCCTCCCTCACTCTCTCTCTGTCCCCCTCTCTGGCTCATTTGCTTAGAGCCTGATAAGCAGGACGGAAATAAAGCCATCGCTTGCATGTGTACAGCCTTGTTGGTGGTTAAGAGGAGACATCACTCACTGTGCCATCACCACCTCATACCTGGCACAGACTCCAGATGAGAGACTGCATGCTCACAATTCCAAATTTGTTCAACCTGTGTGGCAGGATGGCACATGTGGGAGTAGCTGACAGAATCAGGGTAAAGAAAAAGTATCCTCCTTATGGTTTATTCAAGCTGATTGGCTGCCACATTATGTAATAACCTGTCCCACTGCAAACACGTGAAGAGCAGCTGCAGGTTCGTGTCAAGACGGGAGGAACGACATGTGCTGTGGCAGGAAGTCTATGGTCGGCTAGATATGGTATGCACAGACAACATGTGCAACCGTGTGCTTCCAAATAAACAAACACACACACACACACGCACACACACGTAAAGCTGCATGAACTTAAAAGACCAGAATGTAGGGGGTTGGAGTTGAAGGGGGGTACTGCGTTATAAAAAGCAACACTAAGGTTAACACCCTACACCGTACCAATCCCTCTCCTGTGCCAAAGTGATCCCATCACCTCAGCTCTATTAATAGTCCACAGAGTCCCCCACAGGATGACCCCTCCAAAAGTTACGACTCTCTGAGTTCATTCAAAGAAATACCATAAGAATGTTAGAGGCAGTGTTTTTTTCATGGTTTGCTGTGATATAAAATAAGCCAGTCTAAGGAGAACACTCTTACGCTGTTATTTCTTGCTAGTTTCCTTGGAAAGTATTATGCCTCAAGGGAGACAGCGGGACAGATGGCATGATATGATAGATCCATAAAGGCACTATCTTTATTTGTAAAACTTAATCAGTCAGATCTGGTCATTGCTCTCAACATATCCATTATGCCACGCAGAAATTCATTAATGTTTCATCTGAGGGTGTGTTGCAATCTTAAATCATAAATTCTTCATTCAAGATTTGGAGTGAACTGGTGAATGAATGAGATGTGTGTTTTTGTGCAAAATGATGAGAGCTGTTGCTGAAAGGAAAAAAGTTAGAATATGGGTCCACAAGTTCTCTGCTACAGTGGTAAAATAGGGCTGCAACAGTTTGTCAAATATTGACTGATGAATGGATTTGATGTTGATTAAGTGTCTCAAACTTTAGTAAGTACAAGTTCCGGGAGTGCATCTACAAATTTCTGGTTTAGTTTAAATAAAAGAAAACAGAAAAAAAATTGTTTGATTCTTCTCACAGGTGTATGAATCAGACAAAGGCAGGAACTTGGCTTTGGATGGGCAGATTTTTGGTTTTGCTCGATGAACCACTATGAATTTACAGTGTGGCCTCGGGTTGATATTTGATCGTGAGCAGGAAGACTCAAAAGGTTGTTCGCTGCTTTCTACAATTCTCAGCAGATGGGGCTGCGGCCAGGAAAAGACTAGAAATTAAACACTGAACAGGCCCTTCGGGGCAGCGACAACAATGCTAGTTCAGCAATGTGTAAATAATTTAAGGATGTATTTAAAAGAATATATTCTAGTTCTGTCTCCTCGTGTCAGTGTATTGTTTGAAGTGTGATTATCAAAATTAATTTGCCCTTGGCTGTTTGC
This sequence comes from Carapus acus, assembly GCA_900312935.1. Lineage (NCBI taxonomy): Eukaryota > Metazoa > Chordata > Actinopteri > Ophidiiformes > Carapidae > Carapus > Carapus acus. Next base: position 23,930 of record OMPJ01029651.1, read on the forward strand.
TGGCATGTGCTGCTCTACAGTAGTCATTGGTCCCGTGTCACTTAACTCACACACCCATTATTTCAGCTGAAATACAAGCAGCAGGAAATGTAGCTGAAACTATGACACTATCACATTCACAGATTTCAAAGTTTCAAGACATCGTCCCCTGCATGAGGGTTTTTTTTTCTTTGCCCAGAATGATGCGTCCACGTTTGACAATGAACACCTCTAAATTGAGTTTACAGATTTTTTTTGTTTGTTTCTTGCTGAGGCAGCTCTCTCAATGCTTGCGTAGCACTGTGGCACACAGATACCGGGGAGAACCTGTCAGAGTGGATGAGCAGCGCTAAGAGCTGTGCCATAACTCCCCGGGGGCACACCTGCGTAAAAAAGACTGAACAGGTCGATCAACATACCGCTTCCATCACTGTCTATGCTCAAAAAGCAACACACATAGCAGCAACTGACAAAAACAAGACTAACCATAAGCTGTCACCATGGTATATGTACAGTATATGTATAAGTATATAAGTATTTATACATATATATATATACGTATACATAGACAGATACATAGATAGATAGATAGATAGATAGATAGATAGATAGATAGATAGATGTACAGTATATGTATATGTATAGATAGATAGATAGATAGATAGATAGATAGATAGATAGATAGATAGATAGATAGATCCATACATACATACATACATACACACACACATATAAACACACACAAACACACACACAAACACACACACAAACACACATACACACACGCTCCTATCCACTCTGGGCAGAGGTATCAGGGAACTCCACTTTCTTTCATTTCTCATTGCTTTGTTTTCTACCTCTTTCTGCCCG
>OMPJ01029655.1:0-13774 GCA_900312935.1 Carapus acus
GCCGGGAGTCACGGATCCGTTCCACACGGCCGTGCCGCCTGCTGAGTATGTACCAGCCGACACGGTGCAATTAGACACAGCGTCCCTGGTGTGTGTGTGTGTGTGACCACGTGTACACAGGACTGCCAAGGGCAGTGTTCCTTCATCTTTATAGGTGTGCGGCCCAGACCTTTGCTGCCAGTGAGGGATAAATCTTCTCATTTAGTGATGTAAAATTTAACATCACCAACTCTGAGGTTTTTAATTATCATGTGATTGACTCAGCTTCACCTGAAAGTCACCCGAAGGCGTCTCTAACTCTCCAAAAGTCACTGGACGTCTCTTGATGGACGTGAGTGAACGAGGTGGAAAATGGGGCGACGGAGGAGAGAAGAATGGAAGAAGGGAGGAGGATGAAGGTCACGAGGAAGATTAAAGTCATTAAATCTGCGGTGAGGAGTAAAAGCAGGATGAAGTTGAGCGTGGTGCTGTCAGGGCCGCCGCGTACTTTTCGCCTCTCTGTCTCTGATGTCTCGTCGGGACGCTAAGCTGACTGATCCAAACCAGGTGACGCCTCGACAGCAGCCGTCACACTCCGTCAGCCGGAGGCCTGGGCGGCATCTGAGCTTTAATATCCGTCTGGTCGTGATGGCCGACGCCTTATCTCAGCGAGCCAGAGGTGGGCGGCGTCCCCCGAAAGGCAAAGGGAGAGGGAGAGAGAGGGAGGCGGGGAGGGGGGCGCGGAGGGGGAGAGAGAGAAGCGACAGCAAGTGAATGAAAGCATCAGGGTGGTGGCTCCTGACACTATCTGCACCACAATCAGCACCGCTGCAGTTACCCACAATGCCTCACCGACCGGCGCCAGACGGAGGAGAGCAGCGGCGGCGTCTCGCCGATGACAGCCTAACGAGAGGGGAGGAGGACAAGAGTCTCTCGTCTCTGTCTCTCTCCTGAATGAGGGAGGCGGGTGAGACGCGGGGCGCGGGGGTGGGCGGAGTTAGTGGGGGAGTTTGGAGGGGTGGTGCTCCATTCTGCAACTGGTACTTTCTGGAATAAGCTGGTATTGGTCCTAAATAATAGTGATATTCTTAATAACGGTACTTTCCAGGGAGTGAGAAGTGCTTCAGACTGAGTGAGAGGCTAAATACACAGCAAACAGGCACAGGGGAGAAATCTGAAGTAATACTTTAAAAAGTGTTCCTCGCATGAATCCTTTCCCCCAGTATTCACACAGCACAACTTGAGGCTCAGCGGTACGAGCGCACACGCGCCCGACTGCGGGCCGCGTGCATGATTACAGCACTTGAGTTGAAGTGACTTGATTCTTTTTTTCTCTCCCTCCTTTTCGCTGCTGATTAGCAATCGTCTCCGTCTGGGGAAGGTTACTGGATGAAGTATTCAAAATGGAGGTACGGCGGTACTACTTCGACATTTCCGGTGCGCCGACCACCGTCTAGATGCTGTTAAAAGTGACTGACAGAAGATATTTATTTATTTATTTGAGCAAGTCACTGGAAAAACCTCGTAACTCATAAGTCCATCACTATCACCACTGCTACACCAAAAATGAGAACAGGTCACATTTATAACAAAAATTCCCCCCACAGATTAATCAAGATATCTCAGAATAAACCCCAAGAGGGTTGCACAGCAGGGGGCGCCCTTCTCGTAATGGTGGGGGAACGGTGATTAGCCTTGCAGATCCTCACCGCTCAGAATATGAAACACTTGGCTGACAATTAAAGCGATTCACCGACTGCTTTTAAACCCTTGACGAGGATACACACAACTGGAGCAAAGACAACTGTCGCACACAGCCTGTGTGCATATTTTACGGCGGCATTTTCATTATTTCCGCGCGCACTTGCTCACCCCGTTGACTGAAATAATGATCCACTCAATGCGAAAGATTTGTGGTTTCTGAATTTGCATCCGCACGGTTTCCGTCTGGTGTCACGTTCTGCTAATCTGCATAACCTGTTTATTCCCTCAAAGGACACAAATCGCACTTAGTGATGCCAGCGAGGTTTCTGATAAAGCCATCAATGGGGACTAATTCACGCATGATTTCTGTATGCAGATGGAACAATAAACCCAGAATCGACTGAGCGCGTGTAAACAGAGTGTGAGAGTTTGTATCCTTTTACCGGTTGGGATTTTTTTTTCTCATTTCCCCACAAAGCCTTCCAGTTTATTTGGTTCTAACTGGCATGAATTCTCCTTTTAAGACTTGATATTCAGCCTTGATAGAAAAAAAACATGCTCAGGCAAAATGAAACTGAGTGAAAATATCCTGAAAAGGTGAGTGTGACTGAGACTGACCCTGACCGGTACAAGAGCAGAAGAGTGCAACTACTGTTGCTTCCATCTGTTGTCGCCTTTTGAAATCCATCCATTCGGGCTCCTGGCAAACATTTCTATGTGGAAGTGAAATTCTTATCCTGGATAGAATAAAAACATGGTAACTTGATGACAAAGTGTGGCCTGAGGACTGGTGATGAATGGAATGGACTTACGTATTTACCGAGACCCAAGAGTTCACAGATCTTCGGTGTCTGCAGGGGCTGGAGGACCTGGTCCACCTCAGAAGCCTGAACAGTTTGGAGAGACAAGAGAGCCTAATTAGACTGGAGGGTCAGTGGAGTACATGAATCTAAAGATTTTTTTCAGGTAGGGGGAAGAGCTTGACAATACGGTGAACATGTTCTCACTCTGCCTTTCGCTGAGATCTCTGGGTTGTTCCGCGCTTGTGAGTGCAGCCTCCCGCGGGGTTACACTGGCAGGCAGAGACGTCGGCCGTACGTGTGCATTTAACAGCAGGGGTGAGAAAGGACAGACAGTTTGGCGTCTGTAATGAGCACTTTCTCCCTCCCGGTTCCTCCGACGACCAGCTGCTCGTGTCAGTGATCAGTGACGGTTCACAGGAAGAGGGTCAACCTAGGCATAAGGGGGGCCAGTGTCCAAACTTTACCCGATGACGTGGAGATCCACCACAACACGTTGGATTACAGCTGTAAGGTGTCCCTGATTGACAAGATACGTACAAGTCGTCTCGATTTATATGAAAAATGCGCATAACACTGAAATAGTGTTGACTTCAAAATACATTGTGTTAGAATAATTCGGCATATGCACTATCTGGGTTATTGCAAAATTAGGAATATCCTAAAAGGAGTAATATCAGCCTCTGACAAAAAGTCAGCGTGGCTAGGCGCCTTTGGTAACAACATGTTTTTTCTATGTGAAAAAAGTGGCCATCTTACAGCAGTTATTATAATTGCTATTTTCGTAACCTGGAAACCCACAACTGCGATAGTTCATGAATTATTAAGCGCGGGTCGGTAGGAATCGTGGTTGGACTGATAAAACCATAAATGGACCAGAGCGGATGAAGAAGAATGACTTGTTTTGTTGAGATACTAAAACAAATCAAAGGTTGACACCAAACGTTGTAATGGAAAATCCATTATATAAATTGCTCGTCACCGATGTTGTTTATCAGATGCGTGGTTTGTAATTGTTGAGCTGACCAGAGTCGTTTTCTCATCTAACAGAACATCCTGGCAACCAAAGTATCACCAAACGAGACGTTAAGACGTTAATGTGTCGGCGAGATTCAGCACCAGCCGAGGCGTCCGCGGAGGAACTGTCCGTGGTGCTGAAAGTCTCCCGGCAGGCCCCCGTGAGCCACGCTCATCGGGCGGAGGAGGCGGCGGGACACACCCGCCCGAGTCTCATTGGTCCAACGTCAGCGGCAGAAACTACCAGCGCCGAGGAGGTAAATGAATTACACATGAGCAGAGGAGGAGGAGGAGGAAAGATAGAAAGGCTGAGGATGCGGGTTTTGCCCCGGACCACACACATGCACACTCATACTCGCACACACGCGAGCCGCGCACAGCGAAAACACGCAGGCTCTCCGCTCGAACCACAGCCGGAGTCGCCTCAACCTCCGCGCAACTTCCAGTGGCCTCATCAGCCGAGGACGGCGGGGATGCGTCCGCAAAAGCTCTGATTGGAGTCCGCCCCCGCCTCCGCGACCCCCTCTGCTCCCTCCTTCCTTCACCTCCCCCTCCTCCTCCCCCATTCTCTTCCTCCTCCCACCTCCTCCCATCTCTGCCGAGGAGCATCCCGCGCAGTGAAGCACTCCGTCGGGCGGGCAGGCAGGCAGGCAGGCAGACGGGGCTGAATCTGACTACAAGCCGGACACGATGCGCGGATCTCCCGGACATGGGACGGCCGCGGGACTGACGGCGCTGCTCGGCGGGCTGCTCTTGCTCGCCGCGCAGGCTGCGGACGCCGCGGGGGTCTTCACGGACCACCTCCTGGTCCAGCTGCGTGAGGACGCGCAGGACGAGGCGCACCAAGTTGCTGCACAACACGGGTTCCACAGTGCCCGAAAGGTAAAGCGGAAACTGGGATTTACATTTCCGAGCCCTGCATGCTGACCGATTCCTGCTTGTTTTGTAGTGTGTTTACGTATTTAAAATGTTCGAATTTGCGTCAGTGTTCCCATACCCGGTGTGACGTCCGGGGCTGCCGCTGAATGTATCCCGCATGTATCTGCCTCTGCGTTTTAGAAGTAACACACACACACAACCGAACACAAAAAGGGGCTCCCCGCTGTTCGACTTGGATGACACTTTCGCTTCCTATCCATCTGAATTACGTCATCAGTGCGTGGGGGCGGGGTGGGCATCGCCAGTGGTGCTAAAAGTCTTAGTTGATTTGAGGAAAAATGTTTGATTTTGTGTCCTATGGTGGAGTCTGAGTCCTGCACTCAGGTTAAACACAGAAAATGAAGTTGTAACTGGGCCTGATGCTCAAAAACGTTGCAGATTTCAATTGTTGAATGCACACTGCTGAAGGGAATCAGGTTTGTTATTGTTTTTAATGCTGAAAACTCCTTCTCTCTGTCACACACACACACACACACACACACTCGAATCAGCCAGGTATATTTGCGTCACACACACGCAGACCTCTGGGCCTTCTTTGCCAGCGTTTTTTACTCAGCCAAACACTCCCCTGCCTTTACACACACACACACACACACAAACACCTGCGTCCTCATCCTTCCATCTCATTAACCAGCCTGACAAATGCATCAGTTGTCTGCGCATGTCACGAATAAAAAAAAAAAAAATACACACACACACACACACTCACAACACCTCATTTACAGCGGAGATGTGGAAATAATTTGCCGGCATTGTGAGCGCGCGCGTGTGTGTGTGCCTTGTCACATGTCAAAATAAACGTGTGGGTGAAATTGGCTGGCTCCTGAGGAGGCGGCGAGGCGTGGCGGCGAGCGGAGGGACGCCTGCTGCTCTGTGCTCGGCATTCAGACAGAACCTTCACTCCAATCTGTAACTCATCATCATCATCATCTCAGACCGACGCCAGGTTCTGCACGGCATCGCCGACTCCGTGATTGCCAGATCCCTCACTTGTATGCACTGCACTCCCCCCCATCCTCTCCATCATACCCCATCCCCTCCCTGTCTCACTCACACACACACACACACTCCTCCCTTCCTCCAAGGTTATGTAATCGGCAGCTATATTTGTCTTAATGGGATCAGCATCATTAAACAATGTCGTTGCCATTTGGAATTATCTTCTATTGTTGCTTAATTAACAAGAGCAGGACGCATACAAATGTGGGGAGCACACACACACTCACACACACACAAGCTTGCATACACACACACCATAAACACACACAGCCGATATTACAGTGAGCAGAGGTGCTCTGCATCGTATTTGTTCTGCTGAGCTTTTGTCCCCTTTGTGATGGACATCGGCGGATGAATGGAGGGACGGAGGAGAGGAATAATTCCATTCAATTCCAATTCAGCTTCTGGGTCAGATCTGTCTGGCTGCCACTGTCAGGGCTGAAAACAAGGACGGGGGTGTGGGGATGGAGAGAAGGAGGGATGGAGGAAGGGAGGGAGGGAAGGTGGAGGAGGAGGAGTGGTAATCTATGCGTGGCGCCTTGGGGAAAGCTCCAACCGACGCGTTTCATTTCGCTGACCTTGTGATTTGTCTCAGATGATGCTCCAGCGTCTAAAAATAGCAGCGCCACTCCAGCGTCCACACTCCCACCCGCAGGATGACCTTGTGTCCTCCTCCTCCTCCTCGAGCTCCTCATCCTCCACTCTGCCATTTGATTTTCCTCCAACAGCAATCCGTTTCTCGCTCTCTCCTTCGCTGCCTCCCTCTTCACCCCCCCAACCAGCTTTTTTTCTTCTGGCTCTCATGTTGTCCTTCTTGATCTTCCTCTCCCCAGCTTCCTTTCGGAGAGGGCCTCTTTCACTTCTATCCTCAGGACACCACGAAGAGGCGGAGCAAACGCAGCGCCCGCCACAGGCAGCGTCTCCGAGAGGACCAACGAGTGAGCAGACACACACGCAAATCTGGGCTGTGGAATGGTAGATGTCCTCCTCACCTCAGAGACTAGATCGCTCTCATTCTTTAAACTGGGGTCCAATCCCTGTTTGGGTTGGGAAATTTTGGTCCTGTGCTTAGATCCTGTTTACAATCACCTGTCTACATCTATGGGTGACAAAGTAACTTGCTGGGAAGCAAGAAAAGGGAACACAAAAACACATTTCTGTGTTCCCTGTACCGACCCCTGCAGTCATCCATAATATTTCCACTACAGCCAGGCCATATGTGGAAACATAATCTGTTTAAGATGACCTGGTAAATGTATACAGTAATGTTTAAAAGCACTGTGCGCGAGTGTTTATAGCTGGAATCACCTAATTCATACGGGAGGCAAGTGATGCTAAATAAACAATGCGGCTTGGGGCAGCTTGGTAGGCATCCTCTGCCCTTTAAATTGACTGCAGGCGCGGCTGTGGGGATGTAAATTGCCGGCCAGGGTTTAGCCAAACAGTCATAAGCAGCGAGGAACTGAGTCTCTGGCTGGTCTCCTGCTGTTGCTCCGTCTGGATTCAAAGGACAGAGAGAGAGAGAGAGAGAGAGAGAAAAAAAATAGTAAAGGGGCCTCGGGGAGCTTTGCTGACTCAGTGTTGACTTTTAGTTTAGCAGTGAGTCATCTGGCAGAAGCAGTGTAAATATGAAATGAAATACAAAGGTGCAAGGGAAATGTGTGTGTGGCTGGACCACACTGTCTGCTTGCTTACACGCTCAAACATTTTTGAATTTCATATTCTACACCCCCCTGAAGCAAAGTGCTTCTTTACACATGGTCTGTCACTATTTGCCCCCGGTTTGACAGCAGGGGAGCAGCTGGGGATTCGGTGCCTTGCTCAAGGACACTTTGGGAAAAACAGGCTCCAAATGAGCGCTGTGCCTCTTGAGGCGAGCTGCCTGTTGTGCGTTTTATTTTCTTTCTCTCTGCAATTTCCTCCACATTCTTCCTTTGCGGGCTGTTCTGATGATTGATTGTTTGTTTTGGTCATTAGGTGACTTGGAGTGGATTTTATGAGGCCCGTGCCTTTTCATTTGTTTTATGCCTGTGTATTTGAACATTTTCTGCTGTGAGGTTACACCAAATGTGCGAATCCACGTCCTCTCTACCTTGAAATATTTGTCCGGAGCGTGCTCGGCATCCATCAGGTCGGACAGCGAGCGAAGGTCCTGCAGCTGACGATCAGCCGAGCCCTGTAATTGTGCTTGTGAGAGGTGCTAATGAAAATGAATGCCAGCCACTCCACGCGGCTAATTCAGCTAATGGAAACGAGACGGCGCCGGGATGCGACCCGGTCCGCGGGCCCCCATCTGCCGGGTTTTCCATCAGACGCCGCCGCGTGACCGCGCGTGGCCACGACCGCCGTTATTGATTGCCTCCCGGGATGGACGAGGTCGATCTGCTGCATTTTACTGCCGCTTTGTTTATCATCCTCAAGCGTCTCCTGTTTGCTTTAATGCGGGATTTCACGGCCTCCGAGTCCTGATTTCGCTTTCTGGTCCCACTCTGTCCAATGAGGACCATTTTGTCCATCACCCCACTCGAAGCAGAAAATAGAAATGAGAATTTTCTCCTTTGAGATTCATTTTGTACTCATTACGACGCTAAAACGGAGTCAGGGAGGCGCCGGTGGGGGGCGTCGGATTGAGCGTCTGACATTCCCGGTAGTCTGTTTCTTTTGTAGGACCCTTGCAGGACCGACTGGTGACTCATCCACTTGGTTTTACGATGGTTCTGCTTTTCTCGCCCTCATTTGTCCTCCGACGCCTCAAACTTCACCTCGCACGGCTTAAAAGTCTCTAGGCGGGAGGGATGATGGAGAATGCGGGAAGGATGGTGGAGAAGGAGGAAGTTGGCCTTCTGATGTCGTGAGTGTGACGGTGTGACTTCCTGTAGCTCAGCGGCTACATTCGGAGGCACGATTGAGAAAACAAACGCCACCAATCTGAACTACGTTCCTGCCACAAAGACAGCAATGTGTGTGTGTGTGTTTGCGTGTGTGTGTACGCCCTGATTGATGCACTCAGGGCGCAGAAAGACGTAGATGAATAGACCGTGGACATTTTAAAAAGCCGTCTTAAGTGCTCCTTGCCTCTCTTATCAGTAGCGGTAAACACGGCCACCGCCTTTCTCTCCTCCGCCTTTCACCCAAGGACGAGTGCGATGGGCGAACGACGAGCGTGGGACAAACAGACGGCGCGACGCTTTGGTTGTTATGGGGACATATCTGCCAATGATCTGCCAAAGGAGCCTTAAGGGCTGTTTATGTGTTGCTAATGGTGACAATTCACACGCGCGCGCCGAGCCTCTTTCTGTCTGCGGCCTCCGACAGAAGCCGACAGTAAAATGAGATCTGGAGCCTTCAAATAAAATGGCTGTCCTTGAAGCGGCGGCGGCAGGATGAGTGGGTTCCTTTCAGGCCCCATAGAACAGCGAGAAAACACAGGCGGCGAGGATTAATCGCGCTCAGACGACGATTCCTTCATCAAATTCAGAGCAGCCGTCGCCCCTCGCGACCTCGGATAGAAAAGATCGACCGTTCGGGAACAGAAAGTGGCGGCGCAAACTTTCCTCGAGGTGACGTGGGAGCTGGGAGAGAATGGGGATGATTGCGGCTGCACCCCGCCGGCTGATTGGCCCTTTTGATTGACACCTTGTCCTCCAATAAAGGTCTGGACGCGCTGATTGCTGCTCTCATTGCTGCTCTCTTGCAATCGTCCCTAAAAGGGGAAATCTATTTTGAGTCACAACTTCCCGTCCGGGTTCGCCCCACGTTGCCTCTGTTGACCTCGCCTGTCTGACGCTGCCGTCTTCCTCACATTTTTTTCTCTTCCTCAGGTGAAAAATGTCTTTGAGCAGGAGGGCTTCGGCCGCCAGAAGCGCGGCTACAGAAACATTAACGACATCGAAGTCAACATGAGCGACCCTCTGTTCGCTAAGCAGTGGTACCTGGTGAGTCCCTCCTCTTCTGTCGTAAACCCTTGACTGATCGTCTAGTGGTGGCTAACGGGGTGCTGTGACTTATGGCTGTCCTCCATATTGCTTGACTGGTTAGATTAACACGGGCCAGGCTGACGGGACCCCCGGCCTGGACCTGAACGTGGCCGAGGCCTGGCAGCTCGGCTACACCGGCAAGGGCGTCACCATCGCCATCATGGACGACGGTGCGTACGCAGCCTGTTCCACCACACACCCACAATACACCAGTTCTTCTATTGCACCTCTGAAAAAATATTTAAAAATGTGTAATGATGAAACACCATAAAAAAACACAAAATTACACCCACACGGACATAGGACTGAGTAGTAATATCACAAGTTAAACAATACAGAGGTATGATAGTTTCGCCTGGAATTAGCCGATCACTTTGTTATAAAATTCTAGCCAGCAGCACACCTTTGTATTCCACGGCATCTTTTGCCCGACTGCTGCTTTTATTTTGAAGCCTAGCGAGGTATCCATGGCAAATCACAAGAGAGCTGCGTTCGGCTGCATCCAGCTGCCAGACCTTTCGCCTGTTTCCTGTGCCGCCGACCCATAATTGATCCTCCACGCCGTGTTGGGAAAGGAGCAAATGAGTGTTTGAATAATTCTGCCGGCGTGGAACAGCAAGGTCAAAAAACAAAAAACACAACAGGTGCAAAAAAACAAAAGCAGCACAAGCGCTGGTGTACACAGTAGCTCTCGCTGCGTCGGATGAATCCAAGGCTTGATGATGTTGCTGATTTGTGTCATCGATTACATTTCAGGCATCGACTACCTGCACCCAGACCTGGCCTCCAACTACGTGAGTACTTCCCGCTTCCTATCTCCTCTGTGATGTACTTCCTCTTCCTGGTGGGGGTGGTGTGGAGAGGGAGAGGGAGACAGGGCGATTCCCGCTGGGCTCAGTGGCTGCGTGATGCCTCCCGGTGCCACTCAGAGGACGAGTGGGCGGGCAGCTGGCCAGCTGAGCTGTTGATGTGGACGTTGGGCTGGCTGAGGCAGCGTGGCGGCAGGCTGCCCTGTCACAAACAGAGATAATGCCAGGCTAGTTGGCGCCCGCATAATGTGACGCTCTACCCCCGGAATACTGATAAAACCCTCCGAGGGACGGGAGGATGAGGGGGGAAGGGAAGGAGAGGGGAGTAGACAAGGCAGGGGGGCGGAGTCACAGAGTCAACGCCATCTGGTTGGGAAGTTTCCAGACTGCTGATGTGTTTAGTTTGTTTTTGTTGTTGCGACTCTGTGGGCTGGAGGCCATGACGGGTCACACAGGTGCCCCGACTCAGAGGGAGACAAGTTCAAACACTGATCCGTCCCCATCTGTCGGCGGGTTTTACCGCGCTGGAGGCAAATCAGCGATGTTATTGTTCTACTAGGAGGATCTGCTCCACGCCTGGTTGAATCTGCAATGAGATTTTAAGCTGCTTTTTGAGCATCAACAAAAATAAATGCGTTGTCTCACCTTGCCTGAACAGGAAAAGGTGAAAATAACATTCCACTGACAGCTGAGATGAACTGTGAGATCTGACTATTCTGCTTTCGCGCCTCAGATCGCAGAAGTGTTAAGATCTAATTTCACTTGGCTTGCAAGTGTGTTTGTGTGGCAGAGAGAAAGGGGCGAGGGGCGTGTGTGTTTGGCTTTTGACTGCCTTTGCCATGTATCTTGCCTGTGAACAGAGCGGAGCTCCCGGCCCAAAATAACACTGAGCTGCTGTGATGCCAGCGAATGCTTCCCTGGATTGATGGATCCTGCTGTGCATGGATCCAAAGTGTGTGTGTGTGTCTATCTGTTTGAGTATGCGTGCACAAGAGTGTGTAATACTGCATGTACAATTTCTCTTTGTGCCTTTGACCTCCTGCTATCAGCTGAATGAAGGCTAAATAAAATATGTAAATATAGTAGTTGAAGCTCATCACACTGCAGGGGACCATTGTGTGCGTGTGTGTGTGCGTGTGTGTGTGCGCTCTGTTTCCATTTGTTGGGATGCTGATAACGGCAAAAGGTGTGTTCCTGCGAGGCGAATCAATTTTCACGATTATGAATCTGAGATGAGAAACAGCTTTTCAATTTCATGGCATATTTGCGATAAAGTGACAAAACTGTTGCGGCGACTGTGTGCACACATAAATCGGGCGTCGCTCCACACTCTGGTTTAGATCTGCAGCGGTGAATAAATGATTCACATGATGACAGATTGCGAACAGAACCAAAATCCTCTCCTCACATACGACTGTCCGCGCTTTGTCGCAGTATTTCTGCGACGCTGGACCCCCGAGTACTGAGAAGTGCTGCAAAAAAGAATTACTACTGTGTTCCTCAGCCTCCAGCTGGTTTACTGTTTGGGTGCCTTATTGGGTTTCGTGTTCCCCCGGGAACAATCGTGCGCTGCCGCGGGCGTCACGCTCCCTTTGAATGCCGTGCTGCGTTGCCATGACGACGTGTTGTTGTGATGTCACGTTATCGCAAAGTTCATCACATATTTTATTCAGCGTGGCTCCAGGGAGGGAGGAATGCCAGAGCGAGTCGGATTCTACTCCTGTTGGACTGCAATTGACGCTACTACATGCATATACTGACATACAGTAGATTTACAAATACACACAAATACAGGCTTCTGTTGTGAAGGCCATTTTTTCATCAACACCCAAATCATGATCCTGTTCTATCTTGTGAAATGCAGTTGTGGGTCACGATAACCGTTCTGTTTTCTCCTAAAACAGGGGTCGGCAACCCAAAATGTTGAAAGAGCCATATTGGACCAAAAAAGTAAAAAACAAACCTGTCTGGAGCCGCAAGAAAATGTAAAAGCCTTATATAAGCCTTATTAATAAATCAAATATTTATTCTTAATATTCTTACAACTTTGGAAAACGTGAAGAATCTTTTTGTCACATTTTTCGTCCCAGAAAAATCATATTAAAACAAAAAAATCAAATTTTTCCCATTTTTATCTATTGTCACACATTTTTGAAAATGCTCCAGGGAGCCACCAGGGCGGCGCTCAGGAGCCACATGCGGCTCCAGAGCCGCGGGGGTCCTAAAACATCTGTGATGATAAGACCGCGCCCTCCCATCCCTCGCCCTCCAAACCTTCTCCCCCATGTCTCCACTCAGTGTACTGTACCTGCTGCTGGTTGTGATGACAATGGCGCCAATCCTCCTCCTCCTGAGTTTGGCCTCTGTCCTTGTTGACGGCTTGATTTCCTCTCAAAATGTCAGCCATGCCAGGGCAGTCAGTGCTGTCACTGTCCCCTGCTGGACAATAAAAACATTGCAGATGAATGTACATGAGTGTCTGCTCCGCTCAAAACTCACTGCACTAAATACATCGAACAAACAGCATAATGTGTTTTCATTGCATCAACAATGTGCAGAAAAATTCTTAAATGACAAACGGTGTGGTGATATTTCATCTGATCGCCTCTTTAACTGGTTCATTACTCCGATAAGGGGTCATTATCTGCAATTAAATTGTACATCTTATCTTTTGTGATGTGAGATGGGAATAGGACGCAGTAAAATCTCTGCCCTCCTTTTTATCACGTCGTAAAAACATGCTTTTATTTGTGCTCCTCTTTTCATTGGGTCCTTCTGAATATTTCCATCCTTCTGTCCTTCCAGAATGCCGACGCTAGCTACGACTTCAGCAGCAACGACCCGTATCCATTTCCACGCTACACAGACGACTGGTTCAACAGGTACAGTATCACCCAGCCAGCTGCCCTTAACCACCCCTTTGTGTATACACACACAGACGTGCGCACACACGACGTGTATATCTGTGCGAGTGTGTTTTTTCTCTCCAGGAGTCGGGCAGCTTCCCTTTTATTGATTTTCTCTCCACGTAGTTCCAATAAGACATGATGGTGTAGTATAAACAGAGCTGCACGGGAGGAAACAGCGCCTGTTTTTACTGTAACAAAGGCGGAGCCACGCAGGGCGGAAGGAAACGGCCGAATCCACCAAGGGTTGCGTCGGGCTCCTACCGTCTGAGAACAAATGCCGTATCCCATCCTCACGCCAGGCGAGGATTAGGAAAGACGGAATCATAAATCCTCCCTCACTCACTCCCCTCTGCACTCCCTCCCTGCACGCACACAAACGCTCCCATCATATCTGTGCAAATGTTAGGGAGGCGGATGGAGGAAAGGCAGAAGAGAGGGAGGGAGAGCAAGCCAGAAAGGAGTGTGTGGGTGCCCTGGTGAAGCGTTTTGCCGCCAGTCGGGCACAACTCATTGGCTAATCAGCTGGTTGTTATAAATAGCTGCCTCGCTGCAGCAAAGCATGCTGGGAGAGGGAGGGAGAAGGCGGGAGAGAGAGAGAGAGAGAGAGGGAGAGAGGGAGAGAGGGAGAGAGAGAGAGAAAG
>OMPJ01029656.1:8444-22946 GCA_900312935.1 Carapus acus
CAGAGATGGGGTGGGGGGGGCATTAAGCAGCTCAAGTGGCTCTCGTTTATTAAGGAGGTGGGGATGGGGGGGCTGAGGAGGTCGCAGGGTATTATTCAGACGGGACGCTTTAATATTTGATGGGCTATGATCATGTGCCATATTCCTTATTTCACATTTTTAGGACGTGCCCTCGTACGTTTTCTGGCCCCCGCCCCCCCCCTTTTAATCTCCACAGGCTAATATTAGGATAACTATTAGTATTAGCCCAGACAAGGGGCTCTTTTCTCCAGGGGGACTTTTTAATAATCTCCCCTATTCATTTACGCTGGAATTAATCATGTTTTTTAAGATGCTAGCACAGAGAAAAAAGACGAGCGCTCGTATTATCGCTCATTGCTACTGTCACACCAGAAAGACTTTTCTTTAATTATGTAATGAGTCTCCGTCATTTCATTTCACAGTAAACAAGCTATAAATTACGACGCAGCAAAAATGTATAAATGATGAAAAAACATATTTTCATCAGTTTCTATGTTTTCCCTCATTGCCGTGGCTAAATTCAACATCTTCTTAACCAGTTTTTGTTTTCTGTGTATTAACAGTAAAACTATGCACTACAAAATACAAGTACGATTATGTTTCGGATTCAATTATGAGCTGATTTTGTGGAATTTTTACTGGTTCATGTAGCTGCATCCATGCACAGGCAAACAACCGTGTTAAGTTTCTAGCAGGAGTGAGAACGGCTCTCCATCATCGCGCCATTAACCAATCAGGGCGCAACGATGTCCGGACAGGGTCACGACCTTCTCTTACCTGCGGCAGTGTTGGTTGCAGGGCTCCCACGGGCCATTAGCGGCAGCCCCCGAAAAAATAAAGCCCCTTTGATTGCAGCTGGTGCCTCGCGTTTCCTCCACAGCCTGGCAGGCGAACACCCAATTTAGAGGCTAACAGGCACAGGTTTTAGAAGAGTAAAAAGAAACCAAATGGTGGATATTGTGAATCACCTTGGGGGCGTGCATGTTGTCTCGTCATCCTGTGGAAGGAGCCGTGGGGCTTCAGCAGGTGGTGGAGGAGGGCCCCGAATCTGCAAAGGAAAACCACAGCCGATTTCTTACTTTGTTTTATCCGTTTTAGAGAGAAAATGGGATGAGGGAGACTTTAATCAAGCCGCAGACAAAGTGGGTGTTGATTATGTGTTGTTATCGATTAATCCAGCCTGTAGTCATGTGAAAATGGGATGCGTGAAGAGAGCCAAATAGCACCTAAATCGACCGAAAGGCCTCGTTTTGGGCTTTTTGGATTGTTTTTGTCGGTTGATATGGATTTACTCTGGCCACACACGTGCACAGACCCTCATCATAATTGTTAGGAGCAGTGAGAAGAGTGTTATGGTCAGACGGGCACACACATCATGTTGATAAAGATTGTGCGCGCACTCGTGCCAGTGTGTGTGTGTGCGCGTGTGTGTGTGTGTAAGCCATTACGCCTGCTGCTGACAGCTGCTAGAGGGGAGAGCGATGTCCAGAATAGCTCGCACCCCTTTAGGGGAAGAATCATTTCAACATTTAACTAATGACTGATGGCCGGGTAGCCAAATGCCTGTCCTCTCCACTCCAGCAGGCAGGCAGGCAGGCAGGCGGGACACACACACACACACCAGCACACACACACAGCAAGACGCAGAGGTCACCCCAACCCACTGCGGCTAGAGACGCCACACATTCACACACACACGCACTATGAGCGCGACTGCGAGGACGGGAAGTTGAGAAAACTATTTTGTTGCAGCTGATTTTACGCGACATTACATCAAAGTCACGCAAGCAAAGTTCAGAAAAATAAAGAAATAAAATAAATCTCCTTCTCTTTCTCTCCTCCCGACCCAGAATCACTCGGATGCGGCCGGTTGGTAATTATGACCTGACAACTGGGAAATAGGACAACGAGGGAGGAGAGCCGGGGAAAAAAAAAGATTCTTTTTTTTCTGGTATTTAAAGACATTATTCTTGGTCTTCTCTTTGCAGTGGACTCATCCCTGCCTTAAGTAGAGATTTCCCAGCAGCGGCCGCATCCAAAGCTTTAATTTGGACAAATATGATGAATCTGTGGCGTTCCGGCTGAGCGGGAACAGGGAGCTGCGGTTTTCTGACAGCTCTAAATTGCGATGTAGGCAGGATGAGACAAACTAGAACAAAGCGCCCTTGAGGGCCCTTCTTCATCACCTTCCACTGAAACTTTCCCGCTGCCGGCTCGTTTGTTCTCCCTACCCAGAGGAGCTGGTGAAGAGCCGCGTGCCGACTCCGGCGGAGGCAGACCGGTGTCCACTCGCTCTCTCTCTTGACCTCTGACCTTCGTTAGCGGTTACAGTGAAAGAACTGGAGCTAGCCTCAACAGAGGCTGGCGTCAGTAGGGCGTTGCAAGGTTGTCGGTTGGATTCCAGGCTCTTCCTAGGGCAGTATGACAGACTATTGGACAAAAAAAACAAAGCTTATCTTCTCCCCAATGAGGATGGGTTCAATCTAACTCCCAAATCATTTTAATAGAGGTGAATTAAGTGAACAAAAACACAATTTTCATTTAATAACTGAATAAATAAATCACCTGATTACTGATGATGACAGAAGAGAGGAAATTTGGAGTGAAGAAACTGGGAGCAATGGGGAAACAATGTTGAATTCCGTGCCTTTTGGAGTGCATAACATCATACTAAGGTAAAGTCAGTGCCAGATGCATAAATATCATTTCAAATTCAAGCTCAAGTTAAAACTTGAGCAGCATCACTGAAGCTTCTATGGGTTCTAGAAAAAAATGGAGGGACCTTAAAAATTTGACGGTGGATCGTAATGGGTTAGTAGGAGTAGTTAAACAGAATTTGCAGTTGGTATTAAGATAATGACTTTGACTTGAGGGTGTGTGTGCGTGCGTAGATGCAGCAACCGAGCCAATCCAACCACATACAGTACATGGCAGGCTGTAGGTGATGTCAGGGGCTTGTCACCACTTTGTCGGGGCGCACAAATTGTGGCGTTTGGCAATGTCTCTTTTGGGGCCACACTAAAAATAGACCGTATCCATCAAGCAAATGGGGGAGAGGAGGAGAGAGAGAGGGAGGGATAGAGATAGGGAGAGATGAAGAGAGGAAATGTGTATTGGGGGGCAGACAGCAGCTTCACAATGACTAGGCGCGCGCGCGGTGGCGCGCTCTCTCTCTATCGTTCTCTCTCGCGCACGCGCTCTTGCTTTCCCGCGCACTCTTCAGCACGCGCTCTCGCTCTCCCTCTAGCGCGCGGCTGCGCCCTTTCTACCCGTGATTACAAACAATAACAAAGGCGACGCAGAAAGACACTTTGGGGATGAAGAGGAGGGAGCAGAGCGTGCATGACTTTCTTGACTTTTTGACAGCTTCTCTGCAGGTGGCGAGCAAAAACGCGCTGCGGCGCAGGCGAAGTTTGCCGTTTGCTGCGCCGAAGCGTCTGCTGTTCCCAAAAACTATTCATCAGTAGAGACGAGGCGGCGCCATGACCCAAAATCTGACCTTTGATTACAGTTCAAAAAGGGGAAGGGGAAAAGAGAGAGAAGCAAACCGAGGTGCATTACGAAAATGTACTTACAGCGCCTCCTCCATTCTGCCGAAGCTTTTAACTGTAATCACTGCGCCGGCTGCCTTCGCCGCGGAGGCCTAAGTGAGAAAACAAGGAGCGGTTCCCGTCTATTGGCGTAATCACGCCTCAATCAAAATGGAAATGCGAGTCGCAAACGCCTCACTACTGCGCCTCCCGCCGCCATGACTGACAGCCTCAACCGCCGCCTGCATTTACGCACAAATTGCCATTGACAAGTTGAGGGCGTCAAAATTCGGCAGAGGGAATCCGAGGCCGAGCGGAGAATCGCGGTGAATTGTCACGATTTTGCGCTCGGGCGCAAGTCCGCACGCGGATGGTGATGCACTGCGCAAGAGCGCTAATCACCACAGGTGTGGCTGTAGGAAATGAGGACGCCTGCATGTCTGGGTTTTAAAATAAACTTGGAAAATGGTGCTAGGACAGAGAGTTTTCAAATTTTTTTGTACTCTTTGAGCCCTTTGGAAAGCGTTCGATATATTCCGCTGATAAGGCCAATAGGTGATGATTGGTGGAACTCTTTATTTCCCGTAAAAAGCTGAAAAGCAGCAAGTGTCCATTTCCCTCCAGTTGCTTTACAAAACAGCTTGTCAAGGAGGAGGGAGTGCTGACAAGTTCCAGGTTTAGGAGAGCCGAATTTGTGCAGAGGTGCAGAAATCGCCCTCCATCACCCAGACGCACTCAATGGCCTCCAATTTGCAGCTGTCATTGCAGGAATAAATCAGGGAAAAAAAGGTTTCGCAGCGGACATGTCTTTTCTTTTTAGTCCCCTAAATACAAGAGCCCACTGACAGGGTTCATAAAGAACATTTTGAGAAGTCTAGACTCACGCTGCGCTCCTCTTTACTGCCAGGTCTCATACTGGCATCCTGCGGCCGAAACCGGTAGTGCAGCCACTTCACCAGCAATTGCCCTCTGCACAAGAAAAAATAGCCTCAGTCATTTCGTTAAATCAAAAAGGGGAAAAAAGGGCACACAATCATCATGTTTCACTATCTGCCTCATAAACTTTGGTTGCTTGTTTTTCCATTTTATTGTTCATTTAAACATTTTGTGTGCAAATCCCTCTGACAAAAAAGTAATCGGGAAACTGTTTACGCCAACTCACCTGGTGAAATAATTACAGGACTGACTCATTGAGAGCAGTAAGTGGATTTAAGGGGTGTACCAAAACGTGGCAATCCAGGAAGACGATGGACCGGGATCTGGGATTCTGCTGATTTCTTTATTAATTCAAGCGTTTGAAGTCATTTTGAAACTTTGGGGACAAGTCAACTGTAACGACAGCATTGATAATCTTTCAGAGAAATCTAAAAATCAACATTTACACAGTCTGCGGAGCCAACGTGTTTAATGCACAGGGTCACAAGAGGGTGTTAAGACGTGAAACCTGGAGCGCTGTGACAAGTTGTTCAAAACACAAAGTACGTCAGTCACCAGGTGAAGCCTGTACAAAACACTCACCCAAGTTGGACTAAAAGCCAAAACCACGGTGTGAAGTGGGGGTTTCTCACACCCAGCCCAGTGCTGACCCCCCGCTGTGACGGCAGAGAAGAAGATATTCACATTGATATTAATCGAATTGACTTAAATTCAGCCTCCCTAGTGGGAGACATCAACAATAAGAGACACTTGTGGATGATTTCAGTTTGGATTCTTTGGTACGTCCATTGTTTGTCTTTGTCGTCAACTTTAACAGGTTAATCAAAGCTTTGCCGTGTCACAGTGGGTCAACATTGGGATGGAAGGAGAGAGGGAGGGATGGGAGGAAGAAGGGAGAGAGGGGGATAACAAACAGAGACATACTTTCAGATGGTGGAAATACATTCCATTTGTGCTTCCTCTTGGTCAAATCACAGCAGAGGGCCTCACGTAGCCGACTGTCACTCAGCCAATGAGATCCGAGACATGAATTCAACACGAGCGTCATACTCCAGTTGTCATAACTCAAAAATCAAAAGAATTCAAACTGGATGCGCCCTCACAGACACACACACACACACACACCAAAAAAAAGTACAAACAACAATAAAGAGGAACTCTGTAAACACAGGCTCAGGCATGGAGTATGGCAGAGAGAAAACTTAAGATTTGGCAAAGAGAGACAGAAAGCCAAAAAAAAAAAAACCCAAAAGCATCAGAAACATTTAGAAAGTGATACATTCTGTGCTTTCCTTCGACCTTGGCTTCCAACAGAGTGTAGCAGATCTTTGTGCGGCTAGGTCTCAGGGGGTAACAGATTCAAAAACTGATTTAAAGAAAAAAAAACAGCTGCGAGACTACCGCAACCACACGAGAGCGTCTGGTCTGATAACTCAGGTTTGGTTACCGCCCTCCCGACCCCCTTTTCACAGACTGAGCATCCTGCCGACCCAAAATATGATACCACGTCTGGGAAGGCGGGGCCCAGGTGCGAGGTCATCAGACATCATCGAACGATCTCCATCCGATCTGCGGGGATCCCCCATCCTGCTCTGCTAGTCTGGTCCACTGCGTTTATCCCACTGCAATTTCATTTCCAGCTGTGGCTGCCATGGGTCACGGTAGATGGAGGACAAAGGCAATTCAGATCTCAGCGTGTTTGGCGTGAGGACTAAGACCAAAAAGCAAGGTGAGAGGACTACAGACAGTTCAATGTGGAGGCAGGTGTTGTGCTGCTGGGGCGGAAGGTGAACCGCATCTTCTCGTTTGGACCTCACTGTCCCGTCCTCGTGCGTTCTCGCAAAACACGGTGAGATACTCAAAGTAAATGAGTTTGGCATCGTACTCCTGCACTTGGAGCCATGGCGCCAGAAGGAAGACCAGCTTCAATTCTGCCAGAGCGCCGTGCGTGGGGGAGGAGAGACGCTTTGTCTGCGGCGACATGCCTTGTACTAAATTTAACAAAACAAAAAAATGGGAGGGCTATTAACTTGTATCGTCAGAATCGATATCATTGCTTTGTAACCTTGACGCGCCAACTTCAAGGACGGTGAAATCACCGTCAGGGCTTCGTCAGCACAAGAAAACTCATTCAATTCTGGACTTTTGGGGGACATTTCACCAATAGGGACTCATCAGTAGTTACGCCTCTCCTTCATCAACCCCTGGCGATGGACGAAGGTTCCGTTCCATCGCAAACGCCAAATACACTTTTTCTCCTGGACATGCCTTAGTTAGGGTCTTGATAAAGTGCAGGGGAAACACTGTTTACGAGCACTAAGAAAATTTACACAAATTTCAGTTGAAAGTGCGCCTTCAAGACACATTCAGCAGCTGGGGGGGTTGCACAGATGTCAACAAAAAAAAACCCAGTGGAAACAAAAAGAAAAGGCATCTCACGGTACATTTAAAACACACACACACACACACACACAAAGGGGCACAAACACTGAAGCGGAAAAGTCAGGTCTGCGCCTCACAATGGGAAGAAGAATCGAACTGGTGCAAGCTAGCGGAGGTGCAGGCAAAGCTGCGCTCCCACGGCAAGTACGTGTCTGACATGGAACAATCGTTGGCCGCACAGACACACCCCACATCCCTCCGCTTTTACAGTAGCTTGGCACCAAGTCTTGCAGCAGCTGACAGGAAAAAAAAATACCAGAGCGGAAGCCGTCAACGCACCGGGAACCCAGATAAGAGATGAAGCCACTTGACACAAGTTAAGACTGAGTTTCCAGTTCACAGGTAACACACGCGCTCTCTCACAAATACACGCACACACGTACGCAAACCCACACTACAGTATATGTGCACCATTAACATATACACGCTTGAGAATGAAGTTTGTCCAGTTGGTTGGTCTGTCTTGTGGGCCAGGAGGACCAGCCTCCTCACCAGTCTGCTGCTAAAAAACGCGCCGCCTCGCCCCGCCCATGTGGGTCCTGTCCACTCAACACCTGTAAAAAGTCTCAAACGTGACTGGACGTGTCCCCGCTTCCCCAGCGGACGCGGGATCAAAGATGGACGAGTGTCTCGCAGGAGGGCAGAGGAGTACGGCATTCAAAATTAAGCTCCCGGTCCAGCTGAGAGTCAGCAGGGCTCTCCGCCCTTGCCCGGGGGCTAGGTGGCGCAGGGAGGGTCCAGTCTATGGCTCTGCGCTGGCCGGCGGTTTGGTGGTGGTCATGATCTTCATGTACTGGGTGAAAATGGCCTCGAACGCCTCGTCCCGGTGGATCATGGCGCCAAACACCAGTGGCTGGATGAAAAAAAAGAGAACAAACGATGAGACAGGAGTATCTGCGTGACTGGACATGCTTTCTACATGCGTGTCGGCTTGGACAGCAGCTGCACGCTTTGTGGGATCACATAAACATGGGGGACATTTGCAATGGTTTGACACGGACACCAGAAAAGTTTGCAGGTTTCTTCCCAGAGTCTACCTTCTGTGTGGAGGGTGTTGCTATGGAGATGCCCATTCCACTTCCTGGCAGGACTGACAGCACTTTGTACTGCATGAGGTAGGGGGAGGGGGAGCAAATAATCAACATAGAAACATGCCCCATCGAAAAATAATGCAAAACTCAGATCAGATCAATGAGCCGAGCGAGTGTGGCAATACCTTCTGGATGTCAGTGATGTCCACCAGCTTGATGACTTTGTTCTTCTTGGACGCGTTGGACCTGGAGCTGGAGCTCTCAAAGCACAGGTAACTGAGCAAGGTCGAGAGAAAGGGAGAGCGAAAGAGAGAGAGAGAGCTTAGCACCAGGGAGAATTTGAGCAAACGTTTGGCTGTGAGGCATCCGTTACAAACAAGCGAGCCAGCAGGGCTGATAACCGCCTGGCCAGATTTCTGGGATATTTCTGGACGAGGGATGTCCCACTAGATCCCCCACTGACCACAGCAAACATGTGGGGTGTGGGGGCGAGAGAGACAGTGAAAGTCTCACTCCTCCCTCTGAAAGGCCCTCTGCAATTACAACCTACGCTGAAAAAACCCATTAGCCTAAATAAAATCTCCCCCGCGTGGGTCCGGCACATTCGCAGGCGGAAGACGCTCCAGAGAAAAGACGTCCCACTTACTTTTCGGTGACGTACAGCACCCCGTTCCTGATGTAGTCAGTTGGCATCTTCCTGTCCCTGTTAATCAGGCAGCACCTCCAGCCATTTTCGCACACTTGGGAATACAGACGACACCAAGCGGATTAGAATCTGAACAACACCTTGAGATCTCTGCAGCATTTGTGTGGTTAACGTTGTTCTCAGAAAAGTTCGGGATAGGCCCACATTTTTATTGGGGCTGCTGATAAACTAAAGGTTGCCTGGCTTTTGCAGTAACTGCCCTCACCCGCCAGAGGGCGCTCTGACTCTTGCAGGTTGAAGATCTCGTGGAAGGGCCCCTTCTTGGTGCTGTGGGAGCGACCCGCCTCCTCCTCCCGGCTCACTCCGCACGGCACCGTCGCCAGGCTGCTCCGCGAGACCACCGGCTGGACCTGGAGACAAACAGCAGAGGGGACAAGGAAGAGGAAGAGGGCAGACAAGAGCCGGGTGAGACGCGGGTGTCGCGGCACAGGGAAAAAAGGGCAACGGAGGGAGGAGGAGGGACATTTTTAGTCTAACATTTCATCTGGAGACGGCAAACCGTGGAGCCACAACTGAACGAAGAAAACCACTCAAAAGACCAGATCAATTATTTCTGGACACTGCAGCTTATTAATGTGAGCAGCAGCCTCGCGCCGTGCAAAGCAGAGCGCCATCGCCGTGAAATCCGTCATGACGGGGCCGACGGGTGCGTCAGTGTGAGATGCGTCACTGACTAACAACTTACCCGCGTCTGAGCAGCCAAAGCATTCGGAATCACTAGAATCAGGACATCCGGGTGCTAGGTATTTGCCGGCAAACGCGCTGCCATCCTCATCACCTTGGTGACGAGTTCCTCAAAATTTGCACAGACGTGTCCCATCGTGCCCTGCTTCTCTTCTTGTGGTAAACCAAGTCGCAACATCGAGACGGATGATACAGAATTGTGAGACACTTTGTGGAATTATTAACCGGTGTCAAAAGTGAGCCGACCTACTTCGAAAAGATTGGTGCACTCTGATGAAACATAGAAGCCTCGTGTACTGTGATTAGCTACAGACAAAGGGGGGAAGAGGGGAGTTGGGAGGGCTGGGGGAGCTAAGGGCTAATTAAGGCGACTAAGGCCGAGGGTCTACTCTACTGTCACACTGTGGCCTCGGCTGACCACAAACCTTCCCACCACAGCGCCTGTGAGGATGGATCAAAACAGTCTGAGGCAGGAGCTTTGTCGCTATTTATCTCCCTCTCAGTGGCGACCGAGCGCCGAGCGCAATCCATCGGGGAGTGTTTGCCCGTTGACTTTTTGATCCATTCCGATCACAGGACGCTGACGGCCGGTCCCAAGGTGTGTCGCAGGGGCACGCGCCGACACATATCACTCACACACACACACACACACACAAGCTGACGGTCGGCACACCCAGGCACAATGGGGGAGCCAAAGGGAGACACACCAGAGTCCCTACCTTCTCAATGCCAGAGAGCTGAGAGAGAGAAACAACAGAGTGAAACCTGGGACCGCCGGCACGGCGATGGCAAAACATTCTCGCACGTACACACACATTTCTGATGAAGTCATGAGAGAAGTGATACTGCCGTGATGGTATTTGGACACGGAGGGGTGAACTCCGCATTGGGGGAGGAGGAATTGGAAACATCTTGCGTCAGTAAAAGACTGTGGTGCGAAAACGTCCACAGCAAGTCCAACATCCTCAGCCTGAGATATCAGCCTGAGATGTAAGTTAATCGGCACTTTGTAACCGCTGTGAGAGGTTTGTTACAAAGAGGAGGGTGAGAGTCTGGAGGAGCTGGGAAAGTATGGCAAAGAAGGTCCAAGGTTCAAGGTTCACACAAGTGTGAAGTCTGAGAAGAACCAAAACAAGAATAATTCTGGATGTCCGGCCTCACAATCCAGTTTCACTTGAAGTATTCCGTGTGTGTGTATGTGTGTGTGAGGGAGAGGGCCTTACTCGGCGTGACACAGTGGCGTTGGTTCTCTCCTTGAGCTGTGGGTCGGTAGGAAGGCTGTTCCACACGATGTAGGGGGTGTCGTACTTGTCCCGCAGCTTGGGGCAGCTCTTGAAGAGGAAGTCTATGATGAAGAACTTGATACCAACGTAAACACCTGGAGACAAAACAGAGAGACACGGGGATCCGGGGTGTGGGGAGGGACGGTCACCATTTGGGCAGATGATGAGAGAGCAGACATGGATGCATCGCGGGGGTTGGAGGATGACGAGGAGTTCGGCCAGATGTGAACGTTTGAATCCTCACCTAGCATGAAGCCCATGACTTTGTACGGCAGGACACAGGAGGAGATGAACGCCACCCACAGGCAGATGTAGAGCTTGCGGGTGCTCTCCGGTTGCACCCACATAAACAGGCTTGTCAGGCAGAACGAGACAAGCATTTACAAACAGGACAGAACCAGCAGGACGTCAAAGTGTTGCTTCGCTGGGGGAAAAAAGAAAAAAAAATTCCTGTGGCACCACAACTTACTTCTTGATTTTCTCCAACACGTCTGACATCTTGCCAAAAAGATTCTGTGGGCGAGATGGAACATGGTTGGAAACCAGCTGGGTGTGTGAATGTGTGTGAGCGTGCGCGCGCGCGTGTGTGCGCGTAGCTGTTACCTGTGCTTTTTGTGCAACATCCAGAACGAGCTGAAATTTCTCCGACACTGTCAAGTCTTCCTTCGCCGGCTCCTGCACAGACAAGACAAACATCAGCGCCCGAAGAATTCCCTCCCTAAGGAAACAGGGACCCCACGCTCCCGGTTGGTCCCGAAGCATCGTGGGACAACCCCACCCAGGAGACGGCCTGTAACATTTTGTCCGCTACTGACACCGCCAAAGAGGTCACACACACACTTCAAGTCTGACCGCTGGTAAACTGGACGCAAATATGAGTGATGACTGAAGTACTTATTGCCCGACGCCTACGCGGTACTTTGACTCCAGACACTCTGAAACGGGAAGCGGCAGAGAGGAAGCGGGAAGTCTTACCACGGGGTCAGGGACCTCAGGCACAATGCTCCACTGGATCCTCCAACCTCTGCGGGAGGAAATGAGGATGTGAATCCATTCCTGTCACACTTTGCACAACAATGACACCAAAGTAGCCTCCGAACCGCTCAATCTCCTCTGTTCAACCACCGAATGAGCATGTGGCGCTGATGAGAACATAGAGCAGGGGTCGGCAACCCGCGGCTCCGGAGCCGCATGCGGCTCTTGAGCGCCGCCCTAGTGGCTCCCTGGGGAATTTTCAATAATATGTGACAATGGATAAAAATGGGAAAAATGTAAATTTTTTGTTTTAATATGTTTTTTCTGGGAGTAAAAATGTGACACATAGATTCTTAACGTTTTCCAATGCTGTAAAAATGTTAAGAATAAATATCTGATTCATTATTAAGGCTTATATAAGGCTTTTAAATTTTTTTGCGGCTCCAGACAGGTTTGTTTTTTACTTTTTTGGTCCAATATGGCTCTTTCAACATTTTGGGTTGCCGACCCCTGACATAGAGAAACTGGGCGATTCTCTTCAATTCTGTCAGCAATGATTAAACCATATTAGCGTGAATGTAATGTTCAAGTCCACATTTACCTGGCGATGAGGTAATTCAAGGACAAACGCAGGATTGCGAGGAAGAGGAACATGGGGATGGCCCAGCCATGCCAAGCAGCGTTCATGTAGATCTGAGGCGAGAGAGAGAACAGAAAAGGCTTTGCTGAGCCACATTTCAGAGCAGGTCTGCCACGCCGGCTTGAAATGTGACCGCTATTCACATTAGCGACGACAACTTCGGTATCGGATCTCCATAGGGAGTCGGTGGGTTTGTATGCCCGAAACACGTCACTCACCATCAGTCTCCCTCTTGTATATTTTTGATAACAATAATCTTTTGTAACAGGAGTTGTTACCATAAATAGTTCCTGGAAAGCCGGCAGCCATTAATAATGTACGAAGCGCGTCTATGGAGCGAGGAGGGCGGACGAGCCCGGCGCCCCCTCACCCCGTGGCCACATAGCCCCGAGCCCCTTCGTGCTTAATGGATAAGCATCGCGATTGGACGCATTATCACGCCGACACATGCATTTACAGCCGCGGGCAGCAATAACGCCAATTACCTCCCATTTGTTGATCTCGGCACCACCTGCTGTTGGACTGGTGCAATCTACATTTATTGCTCAGTTGTAAAGAATGAATCATCGAAAGCTGCAGAATTGTAAGTGCCGACAACAACGCTCACAAAAGCCCTTTTTATGAGGCATTAGCGAGCACAAATTGCACTTGTGGCCAAGTCGGAAGTTCACACCCGTGTCTGGGCAAACTATTGTCGTCAAGCGCCGTGTGTCTAGCAGACGTGGGCTTACGAGTATGTGTCGTCAGGTCTGCGTTGACGCAAACGTTTCCTTGCGAGGCAACGTGAGGACGTGGAGTACTTTGAGAAACACCGCATGTCTGAGGCGGAACCCGAAGGACCCGCCTCGACAGCACCCGGTGCACACTTACAATGAAGGCAATTGCCGAGGTGTAGACGGAGTGCCAGTTGGATAAGGCCGAGAGGTTCCTCAAGAAGTTGGTGACAGGACGGGCTCCTCGCTCTGAGATGACGAGGGAACGAGAGTCGTGTTCAAGGCGGCTCGGGAAACCAGAGGGACATGTGTGCACATGTGGCCGTGGGAGTTTGTGTGTACTCACTGAGTCGCCTCATGTTCTCTGTCAGCCTAGAAGGAACACAAAAAGAAGGAAGGTCAGAACATGGTTAAGGGTTCGCATTCCTGCACCAAGGTTTCCGCCAGGAAGAGAGAGACGGGGAGAGGATGAGGCAGCAGATGAAACCCTTTGGCCTTCGCTGTGCTGGCGTGACTCATCCGCCCTCCAAAGGGTGAAAGGAATGCTTTTCATCCTCTGTGGCAACCGCCATAACGATGCGCTGCGCTCGGGAGGTGGCGGTGCGAACGCAGTGCATCATTAGACCGCGATGGACTCTGCCCAGCTGGCGTCAACAAAGGCTGATCGCCGAGAGGGGCCGGATGTGGGTGATGTTGCTTGCGCGCGGGTTCGCCCACCTTTTAGCACTTAGCGGCTCCTCCGTCTCCACGGTGCTCTCCTCGGGCTGGAAGCGAAAGTCCTCGATGTAGACCCCGAAGCGCTCGTACAGCCACTTCTGAAGCCGGGAGCTCCACACCTCTTTCTGCTGCTTGTCTGCCGCTGCGAGTGGTGCAGAGAAACAGAAAGAAGACACGAGTCACGAATAGCGTCGCACATATCTGCATTAACACAAGACTGCGGCCTGCGCTTCTGGTTTGCCGTGTTCCGTCTGAACTAGAGGTGTCCGATAATATCGACCCACCGATATTATCGGCCCACCGATATTACCGTAAAAATTAGGGGTGGGTAAAAATATCGAAAAATCGATGCATCGAAATTATCTCCCCTTCGATTCGATATCGATTCAGCACTACGGCTGAATCGATTCACCCCCTGGCGCAACATCTTGTGAATCGCGTTTTATGTACGGAAGCTGCAGGCGTCCGCAACCACAAAATGGCAAGCAATGGAAAGAGTTCCCATGTCTGGAATTACTTCCAGTTCCCACTTAAACAGGGAACAAAGCGACAAGAGTAAAACGATAAACTTAACCCTAAGAATCGAAATCGAATCGAGAGGTTCTTTCAATACCCAGCCCTAATAGGTAGCATTATTGTGTTAATGCTTTAGATTCAAATGTTTTATTGCTCAGAAATGTTGTGAGTTACAACACAATTGCCAAGAGAAAAGAAATATAATTAAAGATTACATGCACTTTAGTTTTAATACAGTACTGTCATATTTTTTACTTTTGTATTCCATATTCAGCACACATTATTGTGCTAAGTCATGCTATTGACAG
>OMPJ01029658.1:1478-14196 GCA_900312935.1 Carapus acus
AGATGGGGAGAGAGAGATAAAGAGGAAAGATGAGGAGAGAGAGAAAAGATGGCCAGAGAAAGAGAAAAGAGGTGAAGAGTGAGAGCAGAGGGGACTGAGGACTGACAGAGAGAGAGAGAGAGAGAGAGAGAGGGAGGAGAGAGACAGAAAAAAAAGATGTGAAGAAGAAAAAGATGTGAGAAAAGAGGTGAAGAACAAAAGGGTAAAGGGGACTGAGGTGAGACATAGAGAGAGAGAGGGAGAGAAAAAAGAGATGGAGAGAGAAAGAGAAAATAGGTGAAGAGCAAGAGAGTAAAGGGGACTGGGGAAAAGAGAGAGAGACAGAGAGAGAGACAGAGAGAGAGAGAGACACCTTGTGTGTCACCTTTGGACTTGCGACGTGACTGTGGTTGACACCTCTGTGTGGCTAACCACACACACACACACACACACCTTCTCTCTGAACCCTGAGGAGGACACGATCCTCTGCCTCCGCCCCCTCGCTCCTTATCACTGCACCTTGCACAGAGAACACACACACACACACACACACTCACACACACAGCTCAACGACGCTCAACACTGACGATGATGAAGATGACGATGATGACTCTCTGCCCAACACAACCCATTCCCGTAGCAGCCTCACCCTGACCTCTGACCTCAGCGCTGAGGTCAATGCACTCTGACCTCAGCCTGGTCTCATCATCTCCTGGCTGGGCCAGGCCTCAGTCCCCACCAGCAGGGAGGAGGAGGAACTGCAAGGCATCATGGGAAGCAAAGCACACCATGGCCACTGCCACAGGAAGAAGGAAGAGAGAAGGAGAAGTGAGAGAGGAGGAGAGGAAACACACACATACGCACGCACGCACAAACACACCACTGGAGACTCCTCACTCTCACTGGGGGCGGGGCCTAATGGACTCTGGACAGGTCACGTGACAGGAAGTCATCTGACCGGCCTCACGGGGTGGCACCATAATCCAGGCTGGATTAAAAACCCGGCACCGGATTACAGAATTTCCTGACAGGGACGCCTCCTGAACCGTGGGCCTGATGGGGCGGGGCCGCTCAGCACTGGAAGAACTGGTTCACTCCTCAGACGGAGGGGGCGGAAGAGGAGGGAGACAAACACACACACACAGTTTCCTGCTCTGCTGACACAGAGACTCTGATGCCCGGTCTCTTCCCCCTGGCCCCGCCCACACACGCCATCCAAACGCGTGCAAATAAAGTTTGGACGCGTTTCAAGCGCCGCCGGGAAATACCAGGTACTAGTTAACCTAGTTTTGATGGGACCGAAACTTCATCAGTCATGTAAACAATCATTAGCATGACATATGCACACACAGACACACACACACACACACAGACAGGGTGAACACTCAGGCATAGCCAACATGTCCTCCTGTGTCAGGGCGCTAACAGGTCCACACCCTCAGCAGACTGTCTTTACGGTAAAGATTACCACTTCCTGTTGGAACAGGAAGTAGCGCCCAGCGGCCAAGATTATTCCGAGTGGACTTCAGTCCCTGACGCAGCGCCTCCAACTTCACCTCTAACCTCCCGTCTGGGCCAATACAGGCCTCCTACTCTCACAAAGGTGTCCTCCATGTTTTTGCCTTTCTCACTTTTATCAAAAAACTACTTTTCTTTGGGACAACACCACGTTTTATTAATGACACATAGACATTAACAAACAACTTACATTAGCAAATAACTTATTTCTTCTAGGTGAGCGCGGCCTGCTGCCCGTCACACCGGGCCTGGACATTGAATATAATGCGGGGTTAGGCGGGTTGGACTAAGTTAAGACCGGGACTAAGCAGGGCCGTGACGTTACGTAAGCCGTGGCGCGTTCACGGACGCGCCAGTCGTGGCAGAAACTACCACTCACACAATAACAACAAGTCACACTAACAATAAAGACCAGGGGTTGTGAGTGTGTCTGCGTGTGTATATGCGTGTGTGTGAGTATATGCGCGTGTTTGCGTCTATGTGTGTGAGAGAGACGGTTGTTTATCTTAAATATGAATGAGCGGGACTTTTCCCGAACTTTCGTATCCGCCACTTCCCGACTCTCTCCGTTAGCATTAGCCGCTTAGCTCCCGGGAGTGAGCGGAGTGGGCAAAGTGCCGCCAACTCGTCTCCGAGCGCCTCCGGACGGCCGCGGCTTCACTTTGCAGCCGCTCCGCCCGCAGGGCCGCGAGGGAAAGCCGTGTAATCCGGGATATGAGCACCCAGCTCCGGGCTCGCTAGCCGCGTTAGCCCGAGCGGAGCCGCGGCGGACAAACTCACCCGAAGAGCCGCGATGTCCCGCTCCGGTCCGCAGAGCGCCTCAGGCCGCTGCGCCCGGCGAAGACTGTCACTCCGGGAGTGAGAGCGAGGCTGGGGGTGACACACGGACCGACTTTGACTCAGTGTGTGAGAGAGAGAGTGAGTGAGTGTGTGTGTGTGTGTGCGTGTGTCACTCCGAGCACCGAAACCTTATCAACAACATGGCACCGTGACACCTTCAGGCCCCGGCACAAAGTCCGGACACTTGGCCACTCACAGCCAAGCCCTAAATTATTATTATCCCTCTTGTTATTAGTAGTAGTCGTTGTCGCAGTAGTATTATATTAGTTTTTGTATTAGTATTTTTCAAGAAAAGAAAAGTAATATCGTAAGCACCGATAAAGTTTTGTAAACAAACTTTAAGCAGATACAGTCGTTACACAGTAATGCTTAAATATTTTACTCCTCACCAGCACTCATAAACTTACTATGCACACGTAGATAATGTAAACAATGCTGTTTTATACCAAAGTGTAAATATAAACTAATCTATACTGTCCACATGTTTTTATCTACGATCTAACAAGTCAACCAGTAAGTTGTTTCAACATCAAGGCTGTGTGTGCATGTTTGTGTGTGTGTGTGTGTGTGTGTGTGTAAAATTGAGGAAGAGAAAAAGTGATACCTTGAAGTGTGTGACGGTGCAGCAGAGCTGCCCAGTATCTGCTCCCTCAAACCACACATATGCTTGTTCCAGATCATCTAAACTGGCTGGATCTCTCTCCTCCCCATTCACCCCCCCCACTCCTTCCTCCTTCCCTCTCTCTTTCTTTCCCTCCCCTCTCCTGTGCCAGGTGAAGGAGGGGCGGAGCTCCTGAGGTGCACGTCACTTTGCTAAAACAGGCCTGGAATGTTCCGACTGACTTGTCTGAGCCACCCAGCATGACCATGCTGGCCCTGAGCACGGGACGAGAGCCCTTGGTTACCATGGCAACGTATAGTCAAGGGAGGGAAAAATCACAAAATAAAATGAAGTAACATCAGGAAAGATCCCAGTTTAGCATTGGATTGTGAGAATTCAATAAGTGAACAAGTGTGTGTGTGAGCATCTCTCTGCCACCCACCCCCCAAGCATGATACACACACACTAAACACACCACGAGCTGCTGACGTGTGTGTGGCAATTAAGTCGTACAAACACACCCAAACTAGTCACAAGCGTTCACTGCCAGATTAAAGATTAACACACACGCGCACGCAGACACACACACACGGATTAGCATGGCTGAGCTGGCAGAAATAGACGTTCTGAGAGGCCATGGCAATGACCTTACACTGCCCCCTAGTGGACGGACATCACTATGCTTGCTGAAGGGCTTTTTTTCTTTTTCTTTTCTTTTTTTACACAGGCACACACACTCAAACAGCCGGCTCGTTGACACTTCATCTTTAATTGGTTGTTGGCATCGTGTGTTGCTGGTGGCAGCAGCAGTGAGGTAAACAGGAGGTGGAGCAGTCTGTTGTGAGTCTAAGAAGCAAGCTCCGCCTCCTCCTGAGCGAGGAGGCGGAGCTCTCTGGGTGGTGTTCAGAAGGTGCTCAGAGCCTCAGTAGATTCTCTTCCAGGAGCGCAGGTAGAGCTGCAGGGGCAGCAGAGGGTTTCTGTTCCGCAGGCTCGAATGGAAAACATCAAAATCCACCTTCCTCACCCTCTGCAGGTAGTCCTCCAGCACCACCTGCCAAACACACACACACTGCTGTGGCTCGGTGTGTGTGTGTGTGTGTGCGGGTAAATAGTGGGGCTGTACCGTCTGGAGGAAGGCTCGAGTTCCCTCAGCTGGAACGTCGTGCTGAAACGATCTAGCCTGCACAGCAAACAAACACATACTGTACAATTCAGGACTGGTGTAGTGCATCTCCTCTAGTGGCCACCAGGAGGCTCTGCGTTAGCAGAGTTTGTGTTTTTCTGTGTGTAGCGACACTTACGTGCTGCAGGTGGACGTGAGCCTGACTTGCAATGTCGTACACCACGTCTCGCACCTCCTGCTCCTGACTGCCACGCAGGAAGTCCTCCTGAGACACTCCGTGCTGGACACACACACACACACACACGTAAATGTCAATCATCCGGATATAATGCGCAAATACACACAAGTGTTCTTGTGTATCATTGAATTTGTAATGTCAACAATCCAGATCACATGGGTATAGCCTCTTCACACACACACACACACACACACACACACACACAGACAGACAGACACACACACCAGCATGCAGATGTCCATGGGTAGATAAACTCTCCTGCGGCTGCTGTGGTACGGCGTGGCCCTCAGACATGTGACGATGCCATGAGCCTTCCCAATGTGACTGGCTGCATGGTCGGCGTGCACATTTTTCACACCTTGGACACAAACACAAACACACACACAAATGTGCAATTATTAGTATGAAATGACTCATTATTGATTACACGAAACAATCAGGTTGATTTAAAAGTTTGTGACATTTTCTGAGATACAGATCTGTGACAATCGCGCACACACACACACATACACACACCTCACCCAAACACTCCAGCAGCAAGTAGAGTAAAGAGGACTGTGTGTTTTCTGAGTAGGTCTCCAACTCCTTCAGGTTCCGGTATGCTCGATCTTCCAGGTCCTTCTCCTGAGAGCACACACAAATGTTGAGCCTCCATCTATGCATGTGTGTGTGTGTGTGTGTGTGTCACTCGTAGACCTACTCTGTCGTTGATGATCCTCAGCAGCCAGCGCTTCGTCAGGCAATGTTTCCTCACCGCCTGCATCACGCAAACACAGGCTGTGAGGCTAAAGTGGGCATGGCCCCGAATGGGCATGGCCCCCTTCTGGCTGCGGCGGCGGCGGCTTACCCTCCACAGTTCATTGCTGACTGGGTTGTTGGGTGGGTCGTCTCTGTAGATGTCCTCAATAGCCGTTCTCCAGAACTGCATTCGCATCAGGCCAATGCTTTTGGTTGATGTGGAGTCCTTCACCTGCGCACACACGCACGTCTCACTGCTGCAGTGGTCAGCATCTCAGCATTGTATGTCCGCTTGGACAGTCCTGAGGCCTGTCTGGTGGGTGGGTGGGTGTGTGTGTGTGTGTGTGTGTGTGTGTGTCTACCTGCCTGAGCGAGCTCTACGTTAAACGCTTTGAGAGCCAACCAGGACCTCCGTGCCTCCACACCGACCAGCAGGGAGCACAAGAATCCGTCGTAGTCTCTGGACCTGGGTCAGATGGACGGGCGAGGGAGGGAGGAGAGGTTCATCTTCACTATTTGTAGATATTTCTTGTCTGGGCCAGGATAAAATGAGGAAGATGTGACTGGAATTTGTAAGATTTTGTCGGATTAATTCATCAGCCCAGACACACGGCGAATGGACTAATGATTGAATGAATGATTACTGAGGCCAATATCAACATGAATATATTCATCCCACCCCACACGGCATGCGAGTCCACAGGCGGTAACACAAGAAAAAACATTTGGCTTTGACTGAAACTTTATTTTATCAAACATGGAAAATAACTAGTAAAACAACGTAAGTAAGACAATATGACCGTTAACGATATCACGAGCGCGTTTGTCCGCCTGCGTGTTTTGATTATGTACGCGTGACAGTGAGTTTGTCATGCGTGACGTCACGTTAGCATTAGCCGAGTTAGCTCGCCACTCACCGGACCAGCTGCATACAGTAGTTTTGGTGGTGCTGCTCGGCAGCCGCGGTGTCGCTCCGCCGGCGGAGCGTCGGTTTGTACGGGTGAAGACCGCCACGAAGCGCGTATCGCAGGCAGCCGCCGCGGCCAAACTGACCGCTGTTAGCGCCCACGGCCGCCGCCATGTTCGCCCTCAGCTCGCGCGCTTCTTCTCTCAAAATAAGAAGAGTAGACGCGGCGACAGCGCTCCCTCAGGCCGCCGAGGGAACTACAATTACAGTCAGGATGACGTTCCCTTTTTCTCTTGATGCGGAGCAACTTTTTTTTTTCACTTTAATCTCAGCTTGTTAGACTCAGCTTCTCAGGCATATCTCTACTGTCGATATACATACATTTCAATGTCTTTATCTATATTTCTGTCTTTTACAACCTTGGGGCTGCTGTGACAAAAAGATATTTCCCTGTGTGTGACTGAAAAAGATCTTGCAGGATAAGTTTGTTACAGAATATCAGTCTGGGTAGGTGTGAATCCATCTCGTGATGATCCACTAGCTCATGAGACTCGCTCCCTGAACGTCCATCATCGCCTCACGCCAGCATGGGGCAGCGGGCAGGGGCAGCGCCTCCAGCAGCAGTGGGCCAGGAACCAGCCGCAGATCCCACTCCTGTTCCTGGTGAGGGGCAGCAGGTGGGTCATGAAGCTGCTCACAATGATGCCGTCCAGCAGGGGGTCGCGCATCACCATGTAGTCCAGCACCAGGCGGGGCAGCGCCCACTCGCGGCTCAGGTCCCGGTACACCAGCTCGGGGATCTTGCTCAGGGCCGAGCCGGGCCGTTTGAGGGGGGCGGTGTCTCCTTCGGGCGTCCTGCGGCGGAGCTCGGCGCAGATCTGGTCGGTGAGGTGCCGCACCACCTCGGGCCTCCTGGGGAGCAGAAGCAGCCTCTTGCCCTTCTGGGCGCTGCGCTCCAGCAG
This sequence comes from Carapus acus, assembly GCA_900312935.1. Classification (NCBI taxonomy): domain Eukaryota; kingdom Metazoa; phylum Chordata; class Actinopteri; order Ophidiiformes; family Carapidae; genus Carapus; species Carapus acus. Next base: position 8,385 of record OMPJ01029658.1, read on the forward strand.
CCGCATCACCATTTGCGTGATGTAGTAGCGGTTGTGGTGCTCGGGGCTGAGGGCGTCGCCGGGCGGGGCACCGCCAGGCGTGCTCTCCACCGTAAACACCACCACCATGGCCGCTCTGATGCGTTCGCACGCCGCCGCTGCCGCCGGGGGGGAGGTCCAGCTTATATCTGCTGCCATTGCATCATCGCTGATGCCCGCTGTGATGATGTCGCCCAGGGTGCGAGGTGAGAGTTAGAGTTTGGGGGCGGAGCGACGGGGAGCAGCGTTCAGAGATGCTTTGCCTTCTCCCGAGTTCTGGCGGCAGCCCATCGGTCAATCCAGTCCCAGAGGTGCACCGAGCCGTCCGAGGCCGACGACAGCAGCGTGCGGGGCCGGCGGGGGTGCCAGGCGTGGGCCGTCACCAGGGCGGGGGGGTCCCCGCAGGAAACGGCGTGACCGCGGTGCTCGAAAAGAGGCGGAGCTTCCACCGCCTCGGCCGTCCAATCGGAGGTGTCGTAGATCTGCACCAGTCCGCCGAAGCCTAAGAGATGGGGAGGGAGGGGCAGTAAGAGAGAGCAACAATACACACACACGCACACACACGCGCTCACACACACACACACCAAAAAGTTGCAAACTGGGGGGCAGAGTCTCCTCACCCGACACACTGACACACCCGTCCAGCGCTGGCGCCCAGGACACGCCCACCTGCGGCGGCCCCGGCGCGGCCCCGAGGCGTGTGTGTGCGGCCCCGAGGCGTGTGTGTGCGGCCCCAGCTGGGCCTGACACACTGAGCCCGACAGCTTCCTCACGTCTGACACCACGGCTCGGCCCGCCCCGCTCAGCCTCAGTAGCCTGCCACCCTCCGGGCTGGCGTCCATCCACCAGGGGGCGCCGTCCCCATCAATCGGAGGGGGCGAAGGGCGCGGGGCCGCGGGCGAACGCAGGTCGGCGAGGTAAACGTTCCCACTGAGGCAGCCGACGAGGAAGACGCTGTCGCTCAGGAAGGAGAGAGAGCTGAGCGGCTCGCTGAGATCTGGATCTGTGGGGGGGAGAGGGATGGAGAGAGGGAAAGAGAGAGGGAGAGATGGGGGGAGAGAGAGTGAGAGAGAAAGAGGGAGAGAAGAGAGAGAAGTGTCAGTGAGAGAAGGATGGACAGGCAGAGAGAAGGGGGAGGAAGGGAGGGAAACACGGAGTAAGAAAGCAAAGGAAAGAGGTAGAGAGAGAGAAAGGGGAGAACGGTGACAGAGGAAAAAGAGGGAGAGAAGTGGAATGGAGGGAGAGGGGGAGAGAGAGAAAGAGAGAGGTTGGTGTGGCGGTCCTCACCCAGCCTGTAGCAGCTCCGCCCTGAGCTCAGCTGTGTCAGCTGGACGTCGGTGGTTTGAGCTCCGTGCAGAATCTGAGCGTCAGACCAGGGCCGAGCCGCCATCTTGGAACCCTGTGGGGCCACGCCCCCTCCCTCCACACTTCCTGTCCTCCTGATGGCGTCTGCAACACGCAAACGGAGATGAACACTGACGGGTTGCCATGGGAACACATCTGCTTGGACATGGCTCCTCCTCTAAATCTTCCTCTTCCTCTCCCTCTTCCTCCCACTCCTCCTCCTCTTCCTCCCCCAGACTCACCGCTCTCGTCTCCGCCCAGCTGCCACAGCTGCACCGTGGAGCTCCGCCCATCGTTGGTGGCCACCAACCTGTTGCAGCGGAAACATCAGCCAATCAGATTTGATCAGTGATCAGGGCGCCAGCATCAGCGTCCCTAGGCTGACGGTGCATTCAGGTGCCATGGGAAACTATCCTTCCCTCTGTCCTGCCCCGCGCCCTCCGCACCCCTCACCTGGTTCCTGGGACGTGCTTTAGGTGGTGCACCGGCCCCTCAGTGAAGCCGCCATGGAGAACTCTGAAATCCCGCTCTGCACACAGCCCCTGAGCACGCACACACGCACACACACACGCACACACACACACACACACTTAGTTCTCTTTCTCTCCTCAGGACCTTCCCATCCCTCCTTTACAATCGAGCTTCTCACCTTATTCTCCTCAGTCAGGAGCCTGAGAGGTAAACGCAGCTCCAGAAGTTCGGTGCTGCTTGGCCCGCATCCCGCCACACACACAGCTGTCAACACACACACACACACACACACACTTTACAGTAGTCTCCCTCTCTTTCACTCTCACACTCACACACATGCATACACAGGCACACACACACAGATATACACAGATAGAAACAGACAGAAACAGACACAGACACACACAGACACACACTTACTCTCTGGTGAGGTCCACTCGATGACCCGGCTGTGATGTTCCAGCTGGTAGATGTGCAGGTCAGTGTATCTGTAAGAGACGTTTACGTGCTGAGCCAGTGGCGATCAGATCAACAACAGCAACGACAACACAAGAGGCTGAGCAGACTCAGTCTAGTGTTAACCGAAAACTGTGGATTTCAAGACTTGGTAGCTGATTTAAGAGGCTCCATGTGTGCGTTTTCGCTAGGCGGCGCTCATCGCGTCCTCACGTCGTCAGGCTGTCGATCATCCAGGCGTCCAGCTCGTCCTCGCTGTGCTCCGTGTCCATGCTCCCTCTCTCCCTCTCTCCGTCTCCCGGCACAAGTCTTCTTCGTGCGCCCTGTGCGCTGGGCTATGCAGCCCGCAGCTCACATGTGCCCTCTAGCGTCCGCGAGTTGGTATAACATCTCAACTCTACGAACGCGAATGTGTTCACACCTCTGGTTAGTTTGCATTCGTTTGAACGGTTGGTTCGGTCACCAAATAGTGTATTTATCTTTATCAACATCACACACAAACGTACAAACACAATTAAGCTTTAACTGGAAATTGTGGGAAACATCTAAATGGAAGATGTGGGAAACATCATCAGTCTGAAACATCCAGGTGTGCCAACGCTGTGTGTGTGTATGTGAGTGTGTGTGTGTGTGTTGGACCCCCTGGATCAGCAACTTGATCCTAGTTCTTTCTGCAACTGTCCCCAAACCTGTATGCATAACAACCATCACCCTCATCTGTCCATAAAGGAGTGTGAGGACGTCTGCGTGGTCGCCAGTGGCTTCAGTTCATCGTCCAAACACTTCAGACGGTGTGGCAGCTCACGCAGGCTCCTTGGAGCTGCCTGCAGTTCTCCAGTTTAGCGTCCAGCAGGGGGCGCTCTGGCTCAGTCCTTGTGTCGACCACACACCCAGCGGAGGCCTAGGTGCTCTCTGAGGTCGCTGACCTCCGAGGTGGTGAACCAGCTGCACTGGCAGGCGTAGGAGCGAGAACCTCGGCTGCTCCTCAGCCCGGCTCGCAGCTTGGGCCGCTCGGGAACGTTGTTCCTGGGCAGAGGAGCACGAGGGACACGCTCACACTGCAGTTACGCTCCCTGGTGGCCACATACCGACTGGAATAATCCGCCGGCTGTTCCAGGCGTCTCACCTGAAGAAGAGGTAGTCGCAGGACGCGTCCCACTCGCAGTCGTCAAACATCAGCACGCTAAAGTCACATGAGGTGCAGCGCAGCCGATCACATGACCTGCACACACACAGGAAGCGGTGTGGGCGTCGAGCTAAGACGTCAGATCAGCGTGAGCGTCTCACCTCTGGGACATCATAGTTCCAACGCCATTCGGGGCGGAGCTTCCACCGAGGAACACTGGGCAGCACCTGCGCCCAGGAGATAGCCAAAACAGCTGATCACCTCCAAACATGCCGAGCGGGACACACGCACGCACACACACGCACACACGCACACACATACACACACGCTCCTCAAGCCTCGGCTGTGATTGGCTCAGACTCACTTTGTCCCCGCCTGAGACGGACGGTTTGTCTGCGCCCGCGGGCCCGAGTGGGGCGGTCCAAGGTCCACCTGAAGGTCACACACCGAGGTCACGCTGCAGCACATCACACACACTCGTCACTCACACTCTGCTTGGAGGATGAAGTGCGACTCCCCACCTTAGCCCGAGGAGATTCTCGGTTGTCTTCTTCCAGAAGATCCTCAAGCAGCGCGTCAATGTCGTCCACCTCGATGGACGCTTTGTCCTGAGAGACACTGCAGGGTAGAAAAACAAGATTTCTACTTTTTGTTTACCATGATGTACTAATCGCAGAAGTCTGAGTGGGTCAGGATTAGATGGATGGACATGGTTGGACATGGCTGGACACAGACAGAAGAGAATGGAGATGGAGGAGCCAGGTTCATGGACGGAGCATGGGGTGACAAGAGGGATGATGATCAGCAGTCAATTGAGGATGCAAATAACAGGTGGAGGTGAAGAAGGGTATAAGCAGTGGCGCCCCCAACAGGCAGAAGCCAAAAGCACAAGATGAAGAAATACGACTACATCTTTTCAGCATCTTTGAACGTGTTGGTGGTCAGTGTTCATTTAGCACAACCCCTCCCGCTTTTATTTCCCGATGATGAGTGTGAGTCTGTGACATGCCGAGTCTTGACAGTCATTTGTCACGGGAAACACAATAATACACTGGTGCTTCAAATGAGGCCTCACGCACAGAGCTAATCAACATTCACGGGGCCGCGCTAAGCTAATATTAGCACGCCAAGCTAGGTAGCAGACCTGCATTTCTTCTTCCCGCCCTCGTCTTGCCGCGACGCGGCGGCCTCGCTGCGGTCCGGTGCTCCGGTAGGAAGGTTCGGTTCCAACCTTCTCTCCACCTCGTCCAGCAGCTCGTCCAGGTCGTCCATTCTGGGCCCGGGCCGGCCTGCTAGCGTCGCTTAGCTTAGCGGCTAACGAGGAGGCGCGACATGGCGTCCGCTGTTGCCAAGTAACAGGCGACGGAAGTAGGATACAGACTTTCAGAATAAAAGTATGCAGCGCGGCCAAAACAACAGGGGAGCAATCAGAATTTACCGAACAGTTACTCATGTTGGCCAACTCCTCGTAAAAAGCTTTCAAATGGCAAAAGTTGGAGCGTTGTCGGCAGGATTCGAACCTGCGCGGGGAGACCCCAATGGATTTCTAGTCCATCGCCTTAACCGCTCGGCCACGACAACCACGTCCATTATAGCACCGAGCCGCTGTGAATTCGACGCGCTGCTGACGTACACACACACACACACACACACACACACACCAAACAATGACGCAAACGAAACAGCTATCTATTCATTATAATTGCGGCCACGCTAAGTGCAGCACAGGGAATGTTGAATGATAGTTTGAATTATGAAAGTACAATGGTCAAAAAACAGTGAGAGAATCACACAGGACTGACTACTTTTAATTGATATTATAAATAAATAAATATGCAGAAATAAATATGTTCAACAGGTAGAGTTTTGAGACTGCAAACTCATGCACCATTTATGAATTTCAGAGGAGGAATTTTTAAATGCAGAAATGGAGTGCACTTTATTGACAATAATCATGCTTCCTCTTCTCTATACAACCACAAAACATGCTTCCTCTTCTCTACACTGAGGTAGGAGAGTGGAGGTGGAGCTGTGGGTCTGTGAATGGCCTCTAGGGGGCCTCACACTCCATCATCATCATCTTTTTGGCCTCCTTCTCTCCTCTCCTTGGCTCCTCGCCTCCTCCAGCCTGCTGCGTCCGCCGCCATACCTGCAGCAGCAGGAGCAGAAGACACATCAGGACAGGTGTGTCCCCCTGCCCCAAAGTCCACAGACGCCATGGGGAAGGAGGACTTACGTAGAGCAAGAGCGCCACCAACAGGAGGACGATGATGGTGGTCACCAAGGCTCCGCACAGCCAGACGAGCGGAGGAGCGTCGAAGCCGAGCGGGTCCGGCTGGACTTCAAGCCCCAGGCCGCCGTCCCCGGCGGTGCCTGCCAGCCTGAGCCGCAGACGTC
>OMPJ01029660.1:5385-20502 GCA_900312935.1 Carapus acus
CCCCCCCGTGCTCAGGCGAGGAGGAGAAGGAGGAGGAGGAGGAGGAAGAGGAGAAGGAGGAGGAGTAAATCGAGGTTTACGAGCTGTTATTAACGGCGTTAAGCGCAAACGCGCGGGAGCGATTAAGCTAACGTTAATAAAGCCGGCGCTTTGGCGTCGCTGTCCGGCCCTGGCAGAACAACAACTGGCAGAGAGGGAGAGAGAGAGAGAGAGAGAGAGATGGAGAGAGAGAGCGAGGCTGTGATGAAGGCTAATGAGTAGCGGCGTTCACAGGTACACGCTGCTCACACACGTAGATCGCAGCTGTGTCTGAATCGTGACAGACGACCGCGGATGGATATGAAGACCGGAGAGCTTGGCGTGAATGGCTTTGTTTGTCGTGGCGCCAGCGAATGTGTGTGTGTGAATGTGTGTGTGTGTGTGTGTGTTACACATCCCGAGGATACGCATCTGCTCGTTTTGAGAGAGGCAGAGGGAGTGAGGGGTTGAGGAGGAGGAGCTCCGTGACGGGGGGAGAGACGAGCTGATTGATCGGCCCTGTCGAGCGTCTCTTCCTCACCTCGGCGTCTCTGAGGCCCCCCTCCCCCTCCCTCTCTCTCTCTCTCCCTCTCTCTCTCGCCCACTAATGAATTGAACTGTCTCGTGCTAATGAACGGAGCGCAGAAATGGGCAAAAGGAAATGAAGGAAGTCGGCAGACGTCAAATCCATGAGCGATGAGGACGCCCCGTATCAGCGCCTGGTTACGCCGGCCTATTAGCCGCCGCCCCTCAGCTCTGCCGCTCGGATAATGAGGCCGCCTGCGAAGAGCCAACGGCTCCGTGCGGAGGAGGATGAAGAGGATGAAGAGGGGCGCGGAGACACAGCGGCGCTGCATTAATGACCGGGACGACATGAGTAACAAGGAGCGTTCGAGCTGTTCCCGCATTTGATAGGAAACAATTGTAAAACGCTGGTCGGGGCTCGTCCATCGCTGGATTTCCGACTCTCCTTACGTGTTGTGACTCATTTGTTTGTCTGCAGCTCAATTTGTTGGTTTTTCTTAAATAGTGCCCTTGAGAAAGGCATCCACAAAGCATGGATTAATTGCAAAGCAGCACTTAGCCTCCAGGCAACAATAATATGTTTTATATAACACTGCTGAGTGCTCTTGAGCAAGGCACTGTAAGACTGTTACTGCTCCTGAGCAGCACACTGCTCCTCAAATAATAAAAATGGGTCAAATAGCATTAATCATGTACATCAAAATGGTTTAAGGACTCAGTTTAATCAGTCCAATCAATTTAGTCAATTCATCAGTATTGGTGATGCTCTTAGTGGTGATGGTGTGATTGTGTGTGTGAGTGTGTGTAGGGGGGATTAGGCTGTTGCACAGTGTGTTCTGTATTTTGCACACTTTGTTCCAATTACGCCCGATAATTGAGGCTGAACCAATACCTCAAACTGTGCCAATGACACCCAGCTGCTCCGATTCGTCACCTGCGATTTCAACACGGATTTCAAGACAAGTTCTTCTGATAAAGGGAATTCACAAATATTTTTTCTATTTACAACACAAACCAGCTTAAGTCATGTATGACAAAAATATATTGCCTAAAATATGAATTGAATTATTTGTGAAAAGGTGTCTAACTGTGCTCTCTGTATGGAAATGAGGTGCATCACCGTGCGCACTGAGTGAAAACAGTTTTGAGTCACCTTCAGTCACCTGCTGCGTTGTGTTGGGCTCTGATGGCTCGTTGCTGGAGTAGAACCGACCCTATCGGTTAGCCCCGCCCACTGTCGGTCAGCAGCCTATCACAGGGCCTGATGCAGAATCGTGGCTGTCCCCTTGTTTTGTTTATTTTGATTATTTTGCCTGTGAAGCTGCATGACAAATGCATAATCTTCACCCCGTTGGAGTAGTAATAGTATACACTTCAAAATGTAAATGTAAGATATGAAGATATCTTCACTTTCAAACTACGTCATTTCTTTGTAACTTTCCAACTCGTCGGTTTAGCATTATTCTGCGTCCCCTCCCATCACGGGACTCTCTGCGGCTCGGCTGACTGTTGTGCCGCCCCGATGACACCCAGGTAGCGTAATCGCTCCAGACACGCGTCGCCGGCGACACTCACGGTGAAGTGATTACGAACAAGATGTCTCATTAAAGGAAGTGCTCCATCTCAAGACGAGGGAGGGAGAGACAGAGAGAGAGAGAGAGAGAGAGAAAGAGAGAGAGCTGACCTTATTAGCGACAGTCGTCCAGGCTAACACAGCGTGGAGCCATCGTCCGCATCATCCTCTCCCGTCTCCGGGACTCCTGAGGTCATTAGGGCGGCCTGAGTCGCGTGCTCTCCGTCCTTATCGCGTTAAAGCGCCCTGGCAGACATTTTGCCCATCAAAACACGAGTGTTTCCTTTTGAGCGTGGCTAATTATGTCAAGAGACGGTTTGATCAGGCACAGCTGGCAGATCCCCCTCATTAGGGAGGAACACGAGGGAGGAACACGGTTTGATGTTGCCGTGGCCCAAACTCGATTTTAATCCCTAATATGAGAAAATGACATCGTCCTCTGTTCGCCAGAGCAAGAAATTCAAAGCACCCACTCTCCACAGCCTCAGTGGTACAAGCAAAGGCGCGACTGGTTTATCAGATAAGGGCGAGGCAGGCTTTGAGAGCCCTTGTGAGAGTCGGAGGAGTGAGTTGGATAAGGAACACTTGGTTTGAACTGAACCAGTGTGAGACACATTGGACCATCAGCGGCGTCTTGGCTGGCTTGAGTGTGCAGGGGGTTCTGGGTATTTGTCAGACTATGGCCATAGAAAATCAGTACATAGGGGTTGCTCAGTGGGGCAGAAGTTGTTTCTATGATTTTACAATGGTGGTGTTGGCAGTAAGGAGTTATCTTTAAATTGCGAGGGGAACCGTTTCTTTCAATAGACGTGATTTCACACGCAAGAACTGACTTAATTTGTTTCTAACTGACTTGTGGGCCAACGTTGAACTGCAATTAGAGTGAATAAAGGCTAACAATCAAAACAGTGATACCTCAGGATACGAAATTAATTCGTTCCTGAGTAGCCGTCGTATAATGATTCTTTCGTTTTTTGAGTCAAGTTTTATAGGTACAATAGCTAATTCGTGCCAAGCCCTCAGAAAAAAACACTTTATATTTAATAATGATGGTAAAACAAGAATGATATATGGTCAAATAAACTTAACTAAACCTTTAATACCTGTAAATGAAGTGGATATTAGCGTGTCAAAACGAACTGGCCGAATGATGCCGGCAGGTACACAGTGCGAGAGATGCGGACCAATAGCAGAGCAGGATCTTATGGAGGCGACTCGCATCAGAGGATATGGGAGAGCAGGATCTTGTGCTGCGTTCAAGGCTACTCATAACTAGTAACTTTCAAGTTCTGGATTCACGAGTCACGACCTCAAACCGTTCCAAGAACCACCGTCTGCTATTGGTTCATCACTTTTGAGTACAAAAAATACACTGCGTGACGTCGAACACAGAAGTTGGAGTACTTGAGTACAATTGAGTACAATCAAACTCGTGAGTTCACGGGTTTGGCCGTAGCGCCGCCCACTTTTAACTGGAAAATTACGAGTTACGAGTAGCCTTGAATGCGGCATCATGGAGTATACAGTCCAACACAAGTGCAGCGGCATGCTAATTCTAAAATTTTTGCTGACTGCAATCTTGTTTCGTTTGGCATCGTGAGTCATTTTTCGTATTATGAGTCAAAAAATTCTTCCAATGCCATTTTGTGAAATGAGTTTTTCGTACGATGGGGCTTTTGTATCTCGGGGTACCACTGTATAACCAAAAATTTGTATTACTTGAAAATATTCTTCTCTGTCGCCTTTCTCTGAAGGACAGAATGAATGCATGAAAAGAAAAAGAAGAAAGTCTGACACATTTTAAAAGTATATCTTAATATAAACATTTTATTCAGTGCATTTTGTGTATACAACAAATAATAAACAACTGGAAGGTATCAGGCAACTGCAATGTCTGCCTGTGTATGTTGTTTTTTTTATCTTCTTCTCTTTAATCAGATTTAGCCTGATAGTTTGGAACACATGATCCAACATGGGTTAATACACATAGCCTATGTCATGCAGCTCTAGACCAGAATTCCCTGCTTTCTCCCATGCAACAGATAGTTTCGCCTAATACAAACCACCTCCGGAGGAAAAAAAAATCCAAGAAAAGAAAAGGAAAAGAAAAGAAAAGCCCCCCCGAAGCGTCTGTATTCGAAAGAAGTTATGCAGCCGAAGGGAAAGAGTACGTCGCCCACAAAAAGGGTCCTTTTAGTACAGAATTGTGTTTGTACATGCCCTGTGCAAGAAAGGGAGGATCTTTTTTTTCCACCTTTACAAATATGACATATCCTAGAAAATGTTAAGCCACCTAAAAGTCCACTGTAACCGTTTTTTGTAGGTTTTTTTTTTTCAATATAGAAAATATCATCACCACGATAAGTTACTCAAACACATGACAAGCATCCTCGGGAAGGGACTCCTCCGTATTCCTGTACCGCTTGATAAGGCTTTGACGTAAAACCCCCAAAACACCCCCCACCCTCCCGAAAAAAAGGACACAAACATAGGTAGAGGAAGGGGTCGGAGCACAACGAGGACGAGAGAGAGAGACATCTTGACACAGTGGACACGGAGAAGGGGATGGGGGGACACACTGGACACTCGTTGCGTACTGCGAGCACCGCGTCGTTTTGCGCGGGTCGCTTCGTCTTTTTGCTTTGCCTCCAAACGCCTTCGTCGTCTCCGTCTCACCGGAAATGCACGATAACAGGAAAAAAAAAAACTGAAATCGACAAAAATGCAGTTCCAACTATGCCTTTATACTGGCTTGGTATTCAACAGCTTTAAAGGGACGCTCTGTCAGTTCTGTCTTTGGTTTGCTGGAACCTTCTCCAAATGACGTACGGCAACAGAAACACCAACACTGGACGATGTCGAAGGGAGAGGACGAGGACGAGAGGGCGCCAACGACAGACGAACGCAACCAAAGAAAAACCCAAGACCGTATGCTCTCTGCTAATTCAGAAAATTAGCATAAAGAAAGAAAGAAAGAAAGAAAGAGAAAGAAAGAAGGCAAGAAAGAATGAAGAAAAGCCAAGGTGCTGCTGCGGCATCTCGGTTGGGAGCAAAGAAAAGTAAACTGCAAAGAGCCGCGCCGTCCCTCAGGTGAGCTGATCGCAGGCTTTTGTTTCTCCCGTGCTAGCGAGCTCAAGTCTCTGAGCGTGTGCAGTGGGACGCGGGAGAGCTATCGTCTGGCCGGCGGCCGCCGCCTCCGGCTACGCCGGGAGAAAAGCCGCAGCCGGCGGGGTCGCGGGGCTTTGTATTCACAGAAGCGTGGCTAAGGCGGAGAACAGGGCTCGTCCCCCGCCTCCCGCCACCCGGCGAGCGAGCGCCCTTTGCCAGCTCGACACCTTCCGTCTCTTCGCCCCCCTGTTCTCGCCTGACGGCTGCATGAGTGATCGGCGTCTACGAGGCCCTAAGAAAACTTATCGTCCGCAGGTAACAAAGGTAAAAACTAGTCAACTGAGAGGATGGACTAACTGGTATGCAAAGGTTCCGTGGTTTCTGTCCCGGGCCTGGTTGTTGGGGGGAGGAGTTGTGTTGTCGTCAAGGGCCGCCGGGTTACGTGGACTCGTTCTGGCTTACGGCTTTTCCCCCGTTCAGCATCGCCGAGGCGCTCCGACTCTTGGTGGGCGTCCCGCTTCCGGAACGAGAGAACTCTGTCAAGTCGTGGAGGGAAGGCTCTCTGTACATGGCCACTGTGGACACAAGAAAAGGGTTTGTTAGTTTCTTTGATGGTCTAGGACACGAGGCAAACTCAAGACCAATTGAAGCACTGGTATAATTCTATCTGGCCTGCAAGTGCTTGAACGAATGTGTCAAAGTACCACAGGTGTCAATTCAAGGCCCGCGGGCCAAATGCGGCCCACTGCATTATTGTATGTGGCCCACAAGCTCTTGATTGACTGTTTCAATATAAGTGTCCTTCATTTAAACGTGCATTGACCCCACAAACTACATCCCCCAAAATGCACATGGATCACATCACTGGTAAGGTGACGGCAGCTGTGCCCTGACCAGGTACACACTTTATAAAATGTCAGTTTGTCAAGAAACACGGACGCGGACCAAGTGAGGGAACCAGATTGTTGACTTGTTGATTGATTGTTAACTGATGATTGTTGATTAATTCAGGTTTCCTTTCTGGATAAAATACAAGCATGTACATAATAATAATAGCAAAGACCTGACATATTTTTTACAAGTATGTAAATGGCATATTTGTGAGTTGAATAAGTAAAAATGTGTTAATATTAGAAATTTCTAAATAGGTAGGTACATTTTACATTAAATTCAATTACACCTCCTTAATAATTGCCATTGTCATCTGGCTCCTTGAGGGCCAACGCCATGCTGATGTAGCCCTCAGTGAAAATGAGTTTGAAACCCCTGGTCTAAGAATACAAAAAAAAAAAGGCTAACTTGTACGTCCGGTTTGGATACTGGCCAAGGCGTCCTCCCTTTAGTAAGATGTCCTACTTTGCTGCGCTTGCGTTGGCACCTCTTGGATGCTGCTTATCGCGAAAACATGGGAAATTGGAGGCTGGCGGTTCTTTGGTTTCAGGATGTTGTTCACATCTTTCTGCCCACAATGCCATTTGATGTTGCGCTCCTCCGGGAGTCTGCGGCTCAAAGTGCACGAACAGGCCTTCTCACTCCACCCGCTTAGACCAGCTCTTTCCTTCAGCGGCGACAATCCAGGACTCACACACACACACATACACACTGATCAATGGCTTTCGAAACTGCTGATGATTGGTGCCGGCCTCGTTAGCCGAGGTATCATATTGTGCGACTGAGATGGCGGGTCGCCGACCTCGCAGCTGCGGCATTTTCACTTCCCCGGAGACGTTTTTGCCTCTGAAGCCGCAGGTGAGTCTGAGGAACTATACATTACTCTCTAATGTTTCAACTAAAGCCGTCGCCATTTTCTTGAAAGATGGGTACTTAAAGGCTTGTTTTCTCCCTCTCTGTACACTTCTCTCGTTATCAGGGCGGGCGATCACTCTCTCTGCTGCCTTTGCTGCTGAGTGTTTATGAGAACCCCCACCACCACCAACACCACCACACACACACACACACACACACACACCCTCAACGTCCCAGCAAAATGGAAGTGAAAAGCTATTAGAGGGATCAGGGGGAGCAGGCGTGAAGCTCTTAATAAGACACTGACTGGAGCGCCACCACCAGGAATTTGACAACAATTGGACTTAACCATCGCCACAACAAATCAGGCTAATCCCAAAACCATTCAATACTGCATCCTCAGTGTTTTACTGTGGAACTAGCATACTTTCTCCTTGTTTGTTCTCCATATACAGTGATACCTCAGGGTACGAAATTAATTTGTTCTGGAGTAGCCGTCGTATAATGATTCTTTTGTATTTTGAGTCAAGTTTTATATGTAAAATAGCCACCGTCTGCTATTGGTATCATTTTTGAGTACAAAAAATACACTGAGTGACATCGAACGCGGAAGTTGGAGTTCTTGAGTACAATCGAGTTCAAAGTCGTAGCTTCACTGGTTTGGCTGTAGCCCCGCCCACTTTTAACTGGAAAATTACGAGTTAAGAGTAGCCTTGAATGCGGCATCATGGAGTATACTGTCGAACACAAGTGCATGGCGGCGTGCTAATTTTAAAAATTTTGCTGACCGCGATCTCGTTTCGTTTTGCATCATGAGTCATTTTTTTGTATAATGAGTCGGAAAATTCTTCAAATGCCGTTTCGTGAAATGAATTTTTTGTACGGTGGGGCTTTCGTATCTCGGGGTTCCACTGTATTTCAACATATTCTATATTACTTTTTATATTACTATTTTACATTACCTCCACACTGTGGGTAAACCAACGTTAAGTAAACAGTTAACGCAAACATACAGTATATCATATATCTGTATCAGTAAATTCAGTGATTTTGCATGGTATATACTATACATAAACGTGGTCAAACCTACAAACACATGTATGTGTCTGTCCGTGTGTAGTACAGGAGTGAAAGTTTTGTAGTTACACAGACAAACGCATGTTCACTTTGATTCCATAAAAGAAGAAACACACCCTCGGTATGTGTGTGTGTGTTTGTGTGAGGGTGCGGAGAGACGAAGCTGCATCTTGTAGCAGATGAGAAGACTCTGGCAGTTTTCTCTCAAGCAGGGAGATCACAGCCATTTTTCCTTCTCTCCTCACCGTCTCCCTTTGAGGTCCATAAGCACCCCACACACACACACACATATATATGAGCTCCCCACACACACCACACACACACCACTGTAACCTGGATGGGTGCCGCTCCCTCTGGACTTGACAGCACAAATATAATGCCATGTATATAAAAATACAGGTCCCACTGTTTGCTGTCAGACAATGGCCTGCCCTCATTCCGCACTGCGCCTTTTGCACCCTCACACACACACACACACACACTCACATACACGCACACACTACACAAACTACCTGCTTGTGCTTTTGGAGGAGATGTGGGGGTGGCAAAGAGACAGAAAGCTCATTTCGCCTTTAATGAAAGAACATCCACACGCGCCGAGTGCCGATATCACCAAACACAAACAACAACGCTTCGGTTGCGGCCACGGCCGTGGCGTCCTCGGGCGCAGGGCTGACTCACCTTTCAGCGGTTTGGGGAGGAAGTGGGCTGCTGGCTTGTTTTTCTTGACGTGGTTACCCTTCATGATCTCCCCTTCTTTGTTCAGACCGAGGTACCAGCCCCTGCCCGATTGCTGCTGGCGGTAAATCATGGAGGAGTACGTCACGTAGTAGTTCTCGAACACCGACTCCTTGAATTTGCACTCTGGCGTGAAGTGTTCCTGGAAGGAGAGGAAAAGGAAAAAAAGGTACACTTAGCGTAGCCTTTGTTGGACTCGGGGACTCTCTAAGACGTTGGCTCGGACTTCTGGCGGCTGTTCTGCGGGCCAAAACGCAGCTCCAGACGTCAACAAGAAGCAGCAGCGCTGCTTTGGCTCATTAAATAAGACATAAAACGCCAACTCGCGCCACGCGGGGACGTGAGTAGAAAAACAGAGCTGAGGACCTGCTCGAAAACCCCAAGTCCCCTTCAATTAAAACTTCCCCTTCGCTTGGGAGCGCTCCCAATCCCTTCACTCCATTTAGTGCGGTGAATAATGTAGCGCGCCGCGACATAGATAACGCTGACGTGACAGATACGGAGCGGCATTAATAAAATATACAACCGCCAGAGAAAGAGTGTATTCTCCCTCCGCTCCCGGCCCTTAATTATATATGGGTGGCTCATTATTGCGCAGACGATTTGGCCGTGAATTTAAGATTTTGTCATGCATCGCAAGTGATTACCGTCAGCTGGACGCGCAGGCGAGGGCGGTTGCGGCTGTTGCTGCGGCTACATCCGCTATTGGGCGGTAAACGCGTCTGTTTTGTGATTTTGCTATTGTGCGACGTGTTCGATCGCCGTCCCGTTTTTTTTTTTATCTCTCCTCCTAACGAAGCGGCTGCCCGATGAGGCGTGGCCAGGAAGGTATTTCTCTGACTCCCTTCCTTTGCGCTCCAATCCTGCCTGCGCGGGATTTGGCCATTAACTCTGCGGCAGTGTAGGGCTGATGCTTTATTTCCCCCGTGGGCAAAGTTGTGCGCAGTCTGAGTCTGTGACCGCGCAGCATCCTGCGTGTCAGTGTGTGTTTGTCCAATTTGCGAAGCTCTTTGGGAGGCGATGCGTCGCGAAACAAAACCTAATCATTTCCGAGAAGACGTAATCCACCCAAGGGAGCGATTGAGGGACAGTGTGTGTTAATGGAGAGGCTGCTGATGACACCTGGGGACGATAAAATCTGTGTGTGTGTCTGCGTTCTTCTTTCTCTTTGCTGAAACGACGCTGTCTCAGAGCGAAAACGCACTCCATCATCGCCGTGGTGCTTAAAATCTGGAGGTCACGCACATCTGGAGAGGCCGACGCTCGTAACGGCAAACGCAAAGCGACGGAGGGAGACGGATTGATGCCGCCTTCTGACCCGAGGCGATTCTGCTACGAAAGCAGCTCTCCATTAAATCGGCATCACCTGGGCGCCTGTGAGTGAGAGATGACGCGTCACGCCGGTGAGGGAGGCCGAAGACCTGCCGCGCAATCCCGGCAAACAATCTGTCACTGCCAGACAGGCGGTCATCCATCACCGGCCTCCGCACCTCGTCCGATGGCGCCACACTTTGGGGCGACGTCACAGGGCCGTTGTGCTCGAGCAGGCGAAGCAAAACCGCCTGTTCTCCATCCGCGGCGGCGCTCGGCGTGCGACGCCACCGTGCGCGACGCGGGCGCCTTCTGTTGGCTCAGCGACGGTTCGCAGCCATGCTGCGACCTCGCGGGGGGACCAAACACTCCCGTTTGACTCAGTGCTGAGCGCACCAGGAGAGCCAGCAGGGGGCGGAACGTGCTAGTGCTCAGCAGGCAGCCCGTACTTGAAATGTGTTAGACGGGAGCACAAACGTGGCGGCGAATGCAAAACTGAAGGGCCGTAGCCAATGCAGGGCCGAAAACAACAATACATACAATAATAACAATACTCAACCATGAGTACGCATTTATACATTTGTAATTGACATCTCTGAATGTTCCTGAACAAGAGAGGCCACTAATATTATACCGGATGTGCCTTAGCTGCCCATCGCTACTCAAACAACGAGGGTGGGTCAAGCACACAGATGCAGACGTTATGATAAATAATACACTTCTACAAGAGATAAAGACGATTTCAGGCTTTGCCTCACACACTGTTTGACATATAGAGGCCGTATCCAACGCTGCAACGACTCCACAGTGGCCGAGTGGCCACAAAGCACCTCACTTACACGGCAGGCACCATCGTATCTTATAGAACTGATGGAGCCTTATCATACAATCAGAACTCTACGATCCCCCAATGCAGTGCTACATACGATCCCTTGAATTAGTAGAAGTAGAATGGGAGGCAGAGGCTTTGACTATCATGCTCCTCCCCTATGGAACCATCCTCCACTTTCAGTCCAGGGGTCGGACGCCTTCTCTACTTTTAAGAGTAGGCTTACAACTTTCCTTTGCAATAAAGGTTACAGTCGAATTTAGTTATGTTATAGATTTAGATGGCTGGCGGATCTTTCATGGTGCACTGAGTCTTTTTGGTTTCCTCCTCCTGTCTCTCCTCTTTCTCTCTCTCTCACCTGTATACATTCGCGGCTGATTCATGCATGTTACTAACTAAGTTTCCTCCCCTGAGTCTTTGTGTTACATGCTTTGTAAATCCGTCGATCCGTCTGGCAGAGGTTTCTTCCCACTTGTAAGGGGAGTTTTTCCTTTCCATCGTCGCCTAGCGCTTGCTAATGTGTGGGAAATACGCTGGGTCTGTGACTTTATCTTTGAAAGCGCCTTGAGGTAATATCTGTTATGATTTGGTGCCCTACAAATAAAACTGAATTGAATTGAAATTGCTGCCAAATAACACATCAGCTGGTTGGGTCTCTAGCAAGCGGTCCTGGTGCCTGGGCCGCAACAGATTCATCTTGCAAAGTGAAGTGAAGTGACGTATTTCTGGCAGCCTTGACTAGAAAATCTCACAGCACGCGTGGAGTCAGATAAAGCTCGCCAGCGCCGAAACGCTGTCGCTACCACCGCCATCAGTGCTCGTTCTGATTCAGGTGGGAAGTCGTCGCTGTCGCCACGCTGAGAGCATGCAAAGGGTGCCTAAAAATAAGCTAGGGACCGCGTCTGATGCCACAATGCTCCTTGGTCGTTCACAGGGAATTTGTTTTCGCTGCTTTTTCGCAAAATGCATTTTTTTTTTGGCTGTGCGGAGGTACTTGGAAGTACCCGGAGGTCTAGAGGGGGACGGCTGGCTCTGATTGGCCGCAGGATAGCGTCTGCAGTCTGTGGCCAGTTACTCGCCTTTCAATAGAGCGAGCTTTGAGCCGACGCCACAGAAATCGATATCTATTAGAGGGCCCCCGTCTGCACTTAGTTCCGCCTTTGATCTGGGCTTCTGCCGAGACAAGCCGGCGATATCTGCGCTGTGGCCTGCCTCCGTGTGAGTGTGTGTGTATGTGTGTGAGCCTGCCGTGACCAGAGGCTCTCATTTGTCTGCTTTGTGCGTCAAAGTCTTTATCTGGCGCTGCTTGCTATCTCTTTGGGACTCCATTATGTATGGCGGCGGTGCCATCGTGCCTCGGTGCCTAATGGCGCGGCACCTCTTCTTCACTCACGTCCCCGTTCGGCCTCATTCCCCCCCCCCTCGTATTTCTCCCTTCTTCACCCTTCGCTGCATACCGGCGCCTCCCCACTCTCGAGTCTACGAGCACCCTTAGACACTCAAAACAGGGACCGACAGAACAAAGTCGCTCGACACTAGAGGTAGGCAAACATCTCAACTCAGGGGCCACAATTACTTTTAAATCTTTACAGTCCGGCTGGAAACTGAAAAAAGTATTAGGTTGTTACATTATATACCTTTTAATATGACCAGTTTTGTTGTTCAACCATCTTTGCCAGTGCATCACAGTCTGGGGTTAGTTTTGGAGTTTCAGTGTTTGTTGTTGGTTTTGAATACTGTTAAAATTATGAATTCTGTACCAATCTTTAACGGGCCAGATCAAGAAGACAATCGGGCCTGATGGGGCCCACGGGCCGCAGTTTGCCCACACACAGTCGACACCAACAGCCAAACATTGAGGTGGAACTTTAGAAAGACGCTTTTATACAATTCGTACCTCCTTCCCGGCACCAAACGCACAACTTAAAGTATGACAGAGACTGAAGAAATGAATTTCTGACAGTTACAGCGATGAGCTACCATGTTAAACTGTCCAGTTTCCACCCTGTTTTAAGAAACATTGACTTATTTGTCCAAAGTGGAAATAAATACCGATGCAGGAGGCACCATAGCAACAGCACCGTGGGGGGAGGAAAAGATGACAAACTACTATATTTAAGCGCTTCCTGTTTCTAATTCTGCGCTCGCCTTCCTCTGCGCTTTTCACACACACACACACACACACACACACACACACACGCACTCGGGTTGGGCCTTGGGTCTCTATTCTCTGCTCCTCGTCCTTCACTTTTCACCACCCTCCTTCCTCTTTCGCTATTTTTCTCATTCCTCTCTCTCGCGGCTACATTTCAAGCTTAGGGGTGGCGTGGTGAGGGTCGTTGTGTGTGTGTGTGCGTTGTGTGTGTGTGCGTTTATGGACTCTCGAGCCAACCTCCCTGTTCTACCTCTAATAATGAGCTTATGTGGATTTGGCCGCTCTGGAGAAGAATCCGAGTCTATTGATAAACACACACATGCAGACAAATGCGAGCACACTCGGAGCCAAGATGGAGGGGAGGCTGCTGCTGGCTGCCACGCGTTCTTTTTTTTTTCTGGAGTGGCTCCACGACTACCTCGCTGGACGACAGGAGATTTCTGCCTCCATTGTACAGTCAAGTGACAGACACACTCACGCAGACGGCTTTCAGCGGATCATACCTGGTAGAAACAACAAATAAATAAACAACAACAAACAAACTGAAGAGGCAATAATAATAACAATAGCGTAACATCGTCAGACACATACACACACCCCCACATACACACAATGTCCTGTGTCAGCAGGGTTTTTTAATGATCCCATTACACCTGGTGGACTTTTCCTTGGTGTGACTTTGTTAAAAAAAAAAAAAAAAAAAGTGGACAAAAGCGCATACACGCGCGCGCGCGCACACACACCGCAGGCGTTCTCCCCGAATATCACCCGGGCCATGCTGTCTGTGCAGCCATTTTCTTCCGCTTTGATTTTTCCCGCAGTTTGTGGAGTTCATATGGGAAAACTGCTGAGCTCAGCTTTCGTGGATTCACTCAGCCAGTGATTGGCTGATTGATACTCCCTCCTGCATTTGCTTGACACACACAGCGAGGAGTGTGAGCAGACCGTCTCTTTCCTCTTTAACAGCTCTTTGGGGGTGATGCGTGACCCGCTTTACATGCTGATCGACAGCACGGCCACACACATTGGGACGCTTTTGCACATTGAAGCGCTCGGAGGCAAAAAACCTCTGACAACTCAAACTTCACCAAGTTTGAAACTCGTCACCTTAAGTAAAACTAAGCGGAGGTGTGGGGGAGGGGGTGTACAGAGAGATGCAGATTATAAAACGCTGCAACACTTTAGTGTGTCGCTGCCAAAATCACACACAATACGGATAAAGGAGCCAACGCTGCTCTGCTAATAATAATCAGCCGGCCAACACAGGTCACGTTCTCACTTCCACACTGAATCATTTGAGGACCGCTTTAATTTGCCAAACCTCTTCACTTTTATAGTCTTTTATTTATTTTTTTGCCGGGTTTAGCTCATCTCAAGTCTGTGAGGGTGACAAAGATAAAGTGGGAACAGGGGGGGAAGGAATCTGAGATGAAGCGAAAGCGTGGGGGAACATTTCAGGTATACAGTGTCACCCCTGCTTTACAATTCACACACACCGGCATCACCTCCCTCCTTCCTTCTCCCCCTCCTCCTCCTCCTCCAGATCCCTTCCTTTTTCTCTCACCACCTAGCGCTGCGCTATTGCTAAGTTTTCACACAAATGTGACTCACACAGGATTCACTGCTAGCATTTCCCCTCCCGCTGATATTTTCACGCAAACGCCACAACACCTAAAAGCTGCAACTTCACTTGTAAGGAAACAAAATACAGATTTTAGAGATTCGTTAGCTAAATCACAGGATATCGCGCTGACGTTATTGACACACTCTAGAAAGCCACATCCGTGGAGTGTAACACACACACAAGCGCACGCTTCCTCTCACTGACCATTTGGGAAAACTCCAGCTCGCAATTACACAATCATACAGTGGTCGGGCTAAGTGTAAAACGATTCTTCCATTAGCGACCCGGCTACGTCGGGAGAGGCCCCTATCAATTATGATGCACTCTCATTGCGGCCCTCGCTCGGCTGCGGAGGGAGTAATTACCAGATGATGTTTTCCTGATCCAATCGGCGGGAAGACAGACGCGGGCGT
>OMPJ01029661.1:3693-28653 GCA_900312935.1 Carapus acus
CACACACACACACACACACACACACACACACACACACACACACACACACACACACACACACACACACAAAGTGTGCTTGATTGGAAGAGGGTGATTCCTACAGCGTCTTCATCAGCGAGGCGGTGCTTGAGGTGTGGGAGGGGAAACAAAATTTTGCCACAGCCAAAAAATTGTTCTGTAAACAAACATCAGCCACCTCCAGCTGAGCTTTGGTTTGTGCTTTGTCTTGAATTTATACATTAAATTTTTTTTCTGCATCGGCTGGTCACTTAGATTGACTGTCACTAGAGGACATTAGGATCAAAGGTAGACCTTGCCGATAAATGCTCAGAAGGACTGATTGTTTTTCAAGGATTTTAAGTTGGAACAGGTCTTATTTGAGAGATATTTACATCAGCTTTAAAAAGTACCTCGGATCATTTAGTTATTTTAACATTAGTAGAGTAGATTCCCCTCGGTCACCACTAAAGCTGTTTGCATTTCAATGGTATCTGGTGGCCTAGGTCTGGGCTACCTCTTCTGTTCTGCTTGGTTTGAGATAATGGAATGAAATGATAACATGTAATAAATCACTCATTCACTGGCTAAGTTTAGTTTGAACCCCAGCGCAATGCTTAGAGAACCTCACGATGAGGACCACTGGATCGATGAAGACAGTGGACCCGAGTAGCTGCTATTTCGCGCGGCTGTTGCTCGCCACCGCCAACCGGTCTCGATTGTCACAGAGTTGCCGCATCAATTGTGGTGGTGCAAAACTGGACACTTAAGGCACTGGTGCGCGCTAACTGGCCGTGAGCCTCCCCCCATGCAGGGGATGGTTTGCCCGTGACTCATCCTCAGAGGCTGTGACAAAGGGAGCAGGTTGTGTGCCTCCCAGGAGAGCATCCGATGTCTGCTGTCTCTGACGTTCCCCACCCGCGTTCTCAGCCCAACAGCCTGGGGCGGTAAAACGCTTTGTGAGGGAAAGTTGTTGGCACGGCATTTGGGTTTAGCCTCCGTTTATAACCGCTCACCCACGTTTGCTCTTCTAGCAGCTGTGGTCTATTAAATGACTCAAAGCATCAGGACTGAATTGCGGGGCGTAAACAGGACTCCTTGGGAAGCCATGTTGGTCCACCGACTTTCTCCGAGCTCTCTTCTCCTCGTGCTGGGAAAATATTAAACACTTGTGTCGCTGTTTTGGCGGTACAGCATTGTTTATGCACTGTTGAGGAGTAAAAGGACGTCTATCCAATGACTCTCCCCGCAGCCTTTTTCCCTAAAATAAAACCGACTCACTGTCAAGGTCAAAAAGGCTGTAAAAATGTACGATTTTTCAAGTAATAACAAGTTTCCATGTGCGCCTAACAATGATTTCTTTGTAGAATAAGGCAAAAACAAGATATTAAAGTCAACAAGTGCAAGTAGTCTGGATGCCTTTTGGGGGATTGACAAATCAAACTGAAGCAACTTAATGAGATTACATTTCTTTTTCACAAAACTACAATTTTCGCATGCAAAGAAGGAAACTCAAAAACACATGCGTGCATGACGAGCCACCCTCGCATAAATAAAACAATCAATTATTTGCCGAAATCAACTCCAGGAGGGCTCTCAGTGTATGTGCGCTGTGGTTTCCCCCCACACATGCCTGCGGTCGGCTCCAGTGCCCCTCCCCAGATGAAATCTTTGCCTCCTTTGGGAGCGGGAGGACGGAAACCGAGTATTAGGGGCTTGTGGGTAAGCCAGCGGAGCGATGAACCCTCCCCCACCGGACTCAGAGCCGGCCTGGCTCTGGACCTCCGGCTGTGGTGAGGCTGTAGCCCCTCGCCTCTGAGTGTTCGATGCAAGAATCCATCCCGGCTGATGGCGCTTTAGCGATGTAAATTAGCGACGTGGGAATGGATTTTCTATAGCCTCTTGCTAACGATTGCGTGCGTTCCCCAGGTGTCAATGAAGCCATGGATCCACTGCACTTAGCATACATTACGACGCACAACCGTGCCACCTGCTGAGTAAAAACAATAACACCCTGCATCGATTGATTAAGACACACCTTAGCTCTAATTAGCTGTCACCTCAAATGAGTGTGATCAGCACACTCACCCAAACGCTAAATGCTACAAACAGGCTGAGACAGCTTGCGAAAACCCCCCCCAAAATGATCCTGCTATCTTGCGTGATAGCTGCGACATTTCTGGGGACAAACGATGCAGAAATTGCGCAGAAAAAAAAGCAGATGTGTGTTTGGACACCGCAGCAGAATGCTGGGCAGTGCGATGCGGCGAGGGCTGCTGAGAGCAGAGATTTCCATAAGGAACCCCGTGCAGGTAAAAGATGGACACGACTGTTTCGATGCTGAGGTCTTGGGAGACATCCAGGACAACACCGACATGAATTATTTACGTGAGCTCATGGTAAACATGCTGACTTATTAGTGGAGCGAAAACAGGAAATCCATATCCTTACCACGGGAAGACCACATTTTGCTGAGAACACAAGCGTAGGAGGCATTTTCACTCAATCTTGCTGTAATTTGTTATCATCACATCCTCACCTCGGTCATGACGAACTCACTCAATTTTGCTTTGACTGCCATCTACTCGATTCATACCGGGCCCCGCTGCATTCTGGGATATGGACAGCTGACCGATGAAAGTGGTGCGGGCTCTTGGATACACGCTGACAAAACGGAAATAGCTCCGTTACATTTCATATACTGCATTTGTTGAGAGTTCGGTGCAAATCTAGATCCATATCCCCCGTCCTCACCCATAAAATTCTCTATAACCAGGCCGCCTCCCAGCTCCCTGACCTGCTCCACCATCACACTCCGTCTTGGA
This sequence comes from Carapus acus, assembly GCA_900312935.1. Taxonomy (NCBI): domain Eukaryota; kingdom Metazoa; phylum Chordata; class Actinopteri; order Ophidiiformes; family Carapidae; genus Carapus; species Carapus acus. The sequence goes on from OMPJ01029661.1 coordinate 6,516, forward strand.
ATCTGCACTCCGCTGATGCCTCACCACATGAGACCAAGTGCTGGACCTCAGGAGACCAAGCCGTCTCCCTAAAGCTACCCTCTCTCTCTGGAATACACTCTCCAGCTGCACCAAACTTTCCATATTCAAATCCATGAGCAGAACTCACTTTTTCCAAATTGCTTTTAAGGTCAGATTTATTGTGTTGTGATTTCTGTTTTAATATTGCGCTTTTATGAACTTACTGACTTGCTTGTCTTACAGAATTTTGAAAAGTGCTCTATTAAAAAAATGTATTATTGTCATGAGTACGTTAATGAGTGTGAATGCAGCAGTGACCTGACACACACACAGAACAAAATCAGTTGTTTTGTTTCTCACATCACGCCGCCATTTGCGCCTTTCACACAATTCACGTGACCTTTTTATGCCTCTTAGCAGCCCGCCGTAATGACAAGTTTGACTTTTCGCCAAAGCAAAGACTTTTTTGCCAGCGAGCCCGCTTAAGATTTGCCTGTCACCTCCTCTGCATTTGAAAATTGCTTTTCATCTTTTCCTTATTTGCTGCTCATTTTGGCATTTTTGGCCTTTCTTCAGAGGGAAATTATTCATAGAAAGGATGCCGCACAAACAAACAAATAAACAAATGACCTGCTGAGGAGTTTGCGGACGAACATTCTGTCGGCAAATGCCAGAGGCGATAACATGTTGAGACGCCTCCTTGAACCGTCCACATCGCCATCAAATACACACTGTTTGTTTAGCACCTTTGTCAGAAGGAAGAACGACACTGGGATTCGCTCTCTCCCTCTCTCTCCCTCTCTGTCTCTCTCTCTCTCTCTCTCTCTCTCTCTCTCTCTCTCTCACGCAGTAACAGGCGACACAATAATGTGTCCCTTTCTCTTTCTCACACATACAGACACAAAGCAACGAAGGAACGGACAGAAACACAGTGAGGGACCCTCGCTCTCTCTCTCTCTCTCTCTCTCTCACACACACACACACACACAAACGCATCTGTGCGAAGCCTGCGTGTGTCTGTTTCTGCGTATGCGTGTGCATTAAAGTCATTTAACATTTGAATAGACATTTTTTCTCTCTTGGCACCAGCTGTGGAGAAAGCAGCCTGTAACGCCGTAAAGTGTTGCTGATGTAACTGCCCCTATTCTGCTGCAACGTTGATATGGTTCCCCACTCTCTTCCTCTCTCTCTCTCTCTCTCCCTCGCTCTCACACACACTTAGGCACGCTCACACTCCTGAGTTGTGAGAGGGAGGGAGAGAGGCGGATTGGAGGCAGCGCGGCTCGCTTATCGGGGAGCGTTTACCCTCAGCGGGGTGAACCTCTACGACGGGATGGTCTGTTGCCCCCGCGCCGCTGATTAAACCCGCCTGACCTCGGGATCCTCGCGGGGTTGGATCGCAGACCTGCCCGTGTCCTCCATCTTCTTTGACTCTTTCATTCTGTCAGTCCTCTATTTGCCAGATACGACAAGGTAACAGTGCATCAATTGGGCACCCGTCAATGGGCCCACAAGGGCATTTGAGTAGATCTGGCTATGCTCAGTGCGAGCTAGTTTGTGTGCGCGCGTATGTCGACCAGCTGGGGCGAACATAAGAGAAGTTATGAGTGGCACAGCGGCTCCTTGCAGCGCCTCGCTGTGGACTATTGGCTTCGATCAAAAGGGGGTAGAAGGAGAAGGAGGGAAATATCCGGCTGGGAAGCGGAGCAGGTACGCCCCCCGCTCTCCCACGCTCTGGAGCTCATTCTACTGCCTCCATTGCTCTTTGATCAACCCACAAGAAGTTGTACTTGATCACCGCTTATGTCACGCATAAGTTCCACACATTTGACGATCTAATACAAGTCTGATATCACGTGCACGTCCACAAAGAGCGAAAGGAGTTGTGAGAGGGGCAAATCTCCTTCACACCCCGCTGCAGGAGCCGGCTGTGCACTGGCACATTGTGCTGCCCACCACGTCTCCTCGTCTTCACGTCTCACAGCCTTCCCGACATCCCGTCTTCCTCTCTGCCTGCATCTTGCCCGGGTCACTTTCTTTATCAGCGATCTGAAGGTCAGCGCCAAATCCAATGTGGAGCAGCACAAATTGGGGCCGACAGGCAGTGTCTTGGCAAACATCTAAAATAAAGTTCGTCCGTGTTTGCCGAGGAGAGCTGAGATGTAATATTGGAGATTGTGAGTGTGGGTGTGTGTGGGTGTGTGTGGGCGGGAGTGTGGGGGAGGAAAGGTTGGCGGGGGCGGAAGGATGAGTGGTTAATTGAATCTGACCAATATTCTGATTGTTCTGTGTGGACCAGGACGGTTGTATTCTTTATAATTTGTATGTCTGTATTACGTGTGTGTGTGTGTGTGTGTATACGCTGCAGCTTTGGCTCAGAGAGTTTTCACGGTGATGATCAAAGAATTCCTCTCACAGACGATCACATCTGTATGCACCTTTTCAGGGCTGAGACAGGATAAGAGTTAATTAAAACATGTCTGACGGTGCTGCGGACATAAATCATTGAAATGAATGATGAGATGTTTCCGGCGGAATGCAGATTGAATTCCTCCTGTCTGGCATGGCAACAGCAAAATGCACCAAAAGCTACATTGAAAAACAGATTTAACGCATGTCTTAGGTTATGAATGACAATCCACAATCAGCGTGAGAGGGATGTCGGGAATTTTTGGTCACTCTAACTCTACAAATAACGCTGAATGGTGTAAAGTGCTCTTTGATAGACCATCAAACTGAAGCTGAACCATCATGCACCCAAAAATATAACATGAAATAACAACAACCCCACAATTCTGACCTTGGAGCCGAAGATTTATTCACCATTAAAACCATAGGGAGCAGTTCCCATCTCAATGGAAGCAGTCAGAAGACGGGATGGACCTCCGTGACGCCAGGGAGGTATGGGAGATGTCACTAGGGGGCATTGTTATACCACAGGAGGAAGCAGCTGACAGGCATCATGTAAAACCCATTACCATGGAAACAATCCTGTCCACTCTCCCCGGTAGAGGTTACCTCACACATTTTCTCAAAGAGCGGAGTTTGGCGCCGAATTCTGTATACGACGAATTTATTGTCATCTGCCTGGCTTGGGGCTCGCCCCTGAGATGGGTGATTTCTATTTCCAGAACTGCGTTTTGTCCAACGCTCTCCGCTCCCCCTCTCTTAATAATGACAGCAGCTCAACCTGGCCGTCGGAGCCACGCAGCCTGGTGAAGTGGAGGAAGAGGAAGGCGGGTCCGGGGTCAAGAGCACAGGTCAGTGAGCCACAATGGCCCCTGTAATGGGCCACAAAAAGCTACATCCTGACCTGTCCCTGATGGGAGACTGGGGGTCAAAGTTCAGCCCGCAGTGTGCGGTCGCCGACCACAGCGGTAATTGGAAAGAGCAACATTGTTGAAGCCGGGCTTTAGAATTGGAAGGTGGGAGTGTGTGCAACCGCAGGGAGACGCGGAGCATGTTGGGGGAGAAGTGGCTCACTCTCCAAAGCCGGAGGAGGGGAGACACGCTCCTTAGCTACCACGGACGCAATAACAAGGTGGAGAGTCACAATTTATACAAGAGGGCAGACAAATTCATCATCATCATCATCACTATTACCATCGCCGCCACCATCATCAGCATCACTGCCGCCATTGTCATCGTCACCATTGTTGTCATCAGCTCCACCACCACCACCGTCATGGCGGTGTGGAGGCCGTTCCAGGACTAATGGTGTGCACTAAAACAAGAACAACTCGATGATTGAAGCAAACGATTTGTGATTACGCGTCTCTTTCTGCCACGCTCCATTAAAGACGCACATTGCGAGAGCTTTGCCCGCGATCTGTTTCTGTGGAGGAGGCACTTTGGTGTACTCAAGCGCGTGAAATATGAAAATAATGAGCTTTAATCAGTCTTGAACCCAAACGCTGATTATGTGCTGCTTAATTTCTTTATACTCGAGCTGATTTATGTTTAGCTGCTACGCTGCTCACCCCACACACACACACACACACGCGCACGCACACACACAAACGCCCGCAGCAGTCCAGAGTGTAGATGTGTTGGGAGGTGTTGATTGTGTTTGTTGGATGGAAGAAGTGAGATGAAACTGCTGGAGCTGGAGTGTTGAACCACGCCGGCTGTGAACACACACGGTGTGTAAACACTGCACCTGCTGCTCCACTAAACTTTCTGCTAAACTGCACATTAGAAACAGGGGCGACAAACCTGAGCCATTAGATATGTTTATCATTCGGATACATTATCGGCATCGGCGTGTGTGTGTGAGTAGCGAAGCGGCTAAACACCTCTTAAAAGTCAAATTCAAGATTCCCCAACAAGGATTTTGAGACTTTCCACTGCAAAATCAAATGTCAATAAAGAGTGTAACACACTTTATCGCTGCACGATGTCGCCCAGGATTTCAGTATATTGACTTTTTAAATCATAGGTGTCAACCTCAAGGCCCGGGGGCCAAATGCGGCCCCCGGCATCATTTTATGTGGCCCGCCAGCGCTTGAATGAGTGTTTCAATATACCACAGGTGGCAAACTCAAGGCCCAGCGGCGGAATGGAGCCAGACACGTTTCAACATAAATCTCCCTCATTTACTTGTGCACTGACTCAAAAACCACATTTCCCAAAATGCACGTGGATCATGTTACTAGTAAAGTGACGGCAGCTGCGCCCAGACCAAATACACACTTTTTAAAATGTCAGTGTATCAAGAAGGGAAGAGGGGAACCAGATTGTTGACTCGTTGATTGATTGTTAACTGATTAATTAGGTGTCTTTTCCTGAATAATAATAGAATAATAGCAAAGCCCTGACATATTTTCACATCTATTCAAATGGGATATTTGTACATTGAATAAGTAGATAACTGTAAATATTATTGATTTCTAAATGAGTTGTGACATTTTACATTAAATCTATAATATATAATCTATAATCTATACCTCCTTCATAATTGGCATTAACATCTGGCCACTTGGGGGCCATGGACACGCTGATGTGGCCCCTCTGTGAAAATGAGTTTGACACCTCTGTTTTAGATATTTATATTTTTTTTTGATAATTCTCTCAAATCGTGAGCTGTTGTGAATCAAGTACAACCATACCCGACGCTCTCGTGCAGGTATCGTGTTGGTGTCAGTCCAGGAGATCAGTTTCGTCGTCATGGAACTTGTTTTATCACCCTGCCAGCACTTTTATGAGCCTTAAACACAGCCTGGGAGCTTCTCTTCCCTCAAAATATAGAGCATCGAAGAGGATCTGACAGCTGAAACTCACAGACAAACTGTGAGGTAACAGGAACAGAATATGCCACAGAATATGCCAGAACATCATTCACAACATAGGCAGCAAATGAGGGTTTATTATGGGGCAGACACACGCACACACACACACCCACAAAGGCTCCAGGTGGGCTGGTGACTCTTTGCTTGTTGACAGACACGCGCGCGCATACACACGCGCACACACACACACACACGCAGTGGGAGTGAGCTCTTTCCGCATGTTTGGCATACGGGCGCATGTTTAAGCCGCAGCGTGGCCACTAATAGTGACATGAGCGCCTCCATTCCACGGCGTCTCCACGGTCCCCCGCGCGTCCTTTGACCCCCGCCGCGTCCAAAATAGAGACTCGACCTTGCGGGGACTCGAGTAGCCCGAGCCGCAGTTGTTGCCGCGCACGATCCGCCGTCACTCATTTCGAACGGAGACGCGGAGGACAGAGACAAGAGACTCGGGGTGAGACAGGTCCAGCTGTGCGGTGGGGGGGACAATGCTCGGATCGTGGCGCCCATCAGCGTGAGGACAGACCGGGATTGGACTGGACCGGACTGGACATCGAGGACGGAGCGTCCAACTCTCCCGGAGTTTGAGGCGCGTCTGCAGGTAAGAGGCGCGACAGCCGCACTTCACACGCACCGAGTGTGTGGACACCGTCCAGAGTGTTTGTTCGCGTTCGAGGGTGTTTTCATCTCTCTCCAAAAGGCCCGCGCGATTCTGTCATGGACTCTTTACACAAGTTTAAAACACTTAAAAGTCTCATTCAAACCCGCTGAAGTTTCTCCGAGCGGCGCTCCGGGGAGCTTTCATTCTCGGAGAAAACGCTAAGCTGCGGAGAACAACACTGTTAATGGCAGAACATCTGGTGCTGTGAGAGGCTGTTTTTCAACAAAGAGACGCAGATAAAAGTTCATTAAGAAATAATTAAAGAATAAGGAACTTTTTATTAAAAATAAGGAAGAAAACGTAGAATACGCATACAATTGATAGCACACGCACATATACAGCATATAAACATGCTTGCACCAAATACTGTACATACATACATACATACATACATACACACATACACATGCTGTTGTACTTAAATGAATACATACACACATACACACATCTATCCATCCATCCATCCATACACACACAGACAAACATACATACATACATACATACACACACACACACACACACACATACATACATACACATGCTGTTGTGATTAAAGAATACATACATACATGCATACATGCATACATACATACATACATACATACAGTACATACACATGCTGTTGTGATTAAAGAATACATACAAACATACTGTACATACATACATACATACATACATACATACATACATACATACATACACACACATACGTACATACAGTATATTCAACATTTCCAGGACCACTAGATTAGTGGATCAATACAGTATCTACCCAATTCCCACACGGTATTTGTATCTTCACGCATCTGAAAAGGGAAATGTAAACATAATAATACATAGCAGAGTTCCGCCGCTGCTCCATTTTTGCCTAGTACGTCTTTGTACTTTGTGTAATTGCCTCACTTCTCCCGACCGCTGTGTGTTCATCTCCAGACTGTGTTCAAATAGTGGTATTTGATATTTGTCCAGGCCTACTTTGGAGGCCATGTACTAAGGTCTCCCCACAAAAGGTTCGATCAAAATGTTCGACTGACAGTTCAGCTTGATTAAATGAGGGTTTGTGTGTGTGTGTGTCACCACGACCCTGTGTCACATCGACCAAGATATTTCTGGCTCAAGAATCTACACACGCACACACACGCGCGCACACACACACACACAGGGGTTCCACTGAAAAGAGTGTGCACCCTCATGGCTGGAGTGTACTTACTCCCCGCAGGACGTGTGGGATTCTGTCCCCCTGAGTGTGAGTGTGTGCGATGTCCACAAACACTATTGGATATATTTTCTGAAGATGAGTGTCCTGCAGTGAACAGTGGGACAAGGAGGGCCGACTCATGTTCAGATGAGCGAGGACAGCAGATTGCAGTGTATGGCCCCTTCAAGATGAAGTGTGTGTGTGTGTGTGTGTGTGTGTGTGTCTGTGATGGAGCGTGTCCCCTCTATTATTATGGCTAAACCTGAAGTTTCTGAAGTTCAAACTTCTCAGCTCCTTCAGGAGTGCTGTTGTAAATATCTCTCTTTCCTCCTCTCTCTCTCTTTGAACTCCACTCTCTCTCTTCCATCATCCTCCCTTTCACTCTTCTCCCGCCACCCCCCTCCTCTTTTGCTCTTTCTTTCTGTCCCTGTGTCTCCCCCTGGTCTTTCTCCACTATTAATTCTTCCAATATCCTGTCCTCTTACTTTTCCCCTCCTCTCTCCATGGTTATCAGTAGTGATGGAGTGGCCACTTTTGGCCATGTGAAGTCGTTCCATTCAGGCTGGCGTAGCTTTGTCATGGCAGTGTTGTGTGTGTGTGTGTGTGTGTGGGAGGGGGGCTGGGGGTGGCACGGTGGTTGGGGAGGTGGGTCGAGTCCCTTTGATTGTCCGACCCAACTCGCCTGAAATGCGATAATTGGCGGATCCGGGGATCCTGGCGCCCCGCTGAGATGTGTTGGCAAAGCTTCCACTGATATTCACGCGTCGGCGCTGTCAGTTGCCACAGGAGGAGCAGACTCGGCTCGCTGCTCGCCGCCGCCTCCTCGCCTCCTCGCCTCCGCCGCCGCATGCGCTCAGAAAACAGCAGCGAGGGGGAGGGATGCTCATACCAAAGGCGGCCAAAGGCGCATGAAGCCAAAGTGATGTGATTCATAGCTCCACATTTTACAGATCAATTAAGGAGAGAGGAGGGTTTCAAGTGATATGTGCACTTAAATTGTAAATAAATGTAAAAGTAATATCATCATCAATACTGCTTATATAAGTACAAGTCGTTGTAAATGCTGTGAAATTAAACGTCATGATCTTGGGTTAGGGATGCAGTGCAACTGCATTGTGCTTCAGAGTGAAGGAGAAAAAAGAGTAAAATCTGGAGTTTACTTTCCATCATTGGTACATGCTTGCAACCACACACTCTCTCACACACACACATGCTCACCCACCGCCCCCTTTCAGTGACACAGTGTTTAGGCTAAAGAGTTTTCCGCGAATACAAATTGAATTTTCCAGGCCGCGGCTCCTCTTTACGAGCGGGCGAGTCCGGGCGATAAAGCCCGGATGCCAGATGGCGAGAGGTTTGCGCGAGAGCTCGTCTTTATGAAGTGCACGTCTGACTGCTCCCCGACAGCAGATTCCGGGGCCCGAAATGTCATAATGCTTTGACAGCGTGAGATGGAAATCCAAACTTTTGTGGGTGAAATTACACAGAGGCGTCAGCGTGGAGAGTAGGTGGGCGCCGAGCCGCCGTCCTAAATCAGGTTTACGAGCGCGGCTCGGAGCGCCGTCACCTTTGGGACAGGTAGAACCAGCATGTGTTAGCACACGTCAGGCACGCCATCTCCATCTTTCTCTCCTCCGGAGGACAGGGCGAGATAATTGCTCCTTAGCTGCTCCTCTAACAGCATAATTGGAGCCTGTTGCAGTTTTGTTGTGCTGCGTTTTCTTTATGCAATTCGTGCCGATATCCTCATTTTAATGGGACGATAAACCCAGTTTCCAACTTTCCCAAACTCAACTTAAATCCAGACGGGCAAAGCTTGCCTCGCCCTCCGTATCATTATGTAAGATTATCAGGGCTGTGCTGTTATTGTGCGAGGCACCGAGTGCGTGTGAGCGGCTGCCAAGCGCGGAGTGACACATACAGAGTATATTTAGCCGCTGTCAGCATCTGAGCGGGGCATTGTTAGCCATTAGCGGCGGCGGCGGCCAGTTTGGCAGCGCAGGAGCTCGGGACGGTGGCGGAGGGGTAGAGGGGAAGAGAGGGAATTTCTCAGCCACTTAATCAGTGTCACCCAGGGGGGAGTAAAAGCCCCCCAGCCACTCACTCACATCAACAACACCATGCCATCAATGTGCCCGCGCCTGGCGCCCAAATGTCACACCAGCCCGTAATCCAGTTTAATGGCAGGATGAAACGTGTAGATGGCGTGTTCCACTCCAGCCCGCCTTCACGTCTGTCCTCGGCTACAACATTTGTGGGGCAAAATATGCGCGGTAGTTGTTGCAAGGCCTTGGTAGGTGAGAGTTTTTAATGAGGCAAACGCTAGTGGTGTGCCATACTGCAGATTTTGGCATTGATACAATACCAAGTAAATACGGGCAAGTATTGCCAGTGCCAATACCGATACCGATACAAATACCAATACTTTTCAATAGATAAAGTGGATGCGTTATTGCCTCGCTAAATCTCAATTACTTTTCATAATCTGAAGTTTTTTTGATGATGTTTCGATTTCTTTCTTATCAAATAGTTGAAACCCAGGACAGAATATGGACAAACCATGTAATTAAATAGAAAAAGCTTCATTATAAAAAAAAAAAAACTCAGAAAAATCCAAACAAAAAAGTTTCAAAGTCATTTAATTTACATATTTTGATAGGATTTACTACGTCCTCCCCAGAATCGATCTCATCAGGCTAGTATCGAATCAATTCAATCCCGTTTCAGTATCGATATCACTCGATATTTGGATCGATCCACCCACCACTAGCAAACACGTGATTGCCAGCGTCCTTTGATAAGATATGGGAAATCTGATAAGAGGAAATGCACTGTGTGCGTTGAGATGGGTACATCTGTGTCAGAGATTGCTCCAAATAACAATTACGATTTAGGCTACTGTGGCAGTCTGGAGACAAAAGAATTCCCTAGTTCAGCGCCAGCGTCTAGCGGAGTCAGGGAAAATGGAGAGCAGCCAGATAGTCAGCAAGTTTACACATGTGAGATTAAGCCTCGATTAAGCCATAAATCATTCATACACCACAAATCAAAGGGACTAATGCACATAATGGAGTTTGATGATGTTACTATAAATTCACTTGCTCAACATTTGAATCTGTGTATGTGTTTTGCCAACTGGTTGACTCTCCCCTGTGTGTGATTATGCATCCAGCGCTGAGCATGTTTACTTCCCGCTTGGTGTTTGTGGTTTAATTGCATTTCTGTGGTAATGTCAGCACAGTGTGGGATGTGTAGGAACATTGCTGTTTGCATGTATTCTTTTTGTTGTGTCAGTGGGACCGCTCACACAGGCGTAAAAATCCAAAAATGAGGAGAAATCAGATCATTACAACAATCTAAAGAAGAAGTAATGCATGTTACGCTGGTTAATATGTCTCAGTCAGATTTGTCTCAGTAGAATTAGCCGATCTGAGGCACTTAGTGACACAAGACATTAAACGGAACTGATGGCTTTAATAGGCTATCATTTCATTTAACAAGACACAAGCCAGCTTTTTTGTACACAAGCACAGATGTGAAACAACAATAAAGATATATTGGATGACTGGGTATACATGCACCTGAGGATTGGAGAGAAATCTGTATTTTTTCCGACGAGCCATTACTGGCTAGCTGACAATAGATATCTCATCATGCTGTTTACATAAATCAGATAACTGCAGACATCAAATGAATCCTGGCAGATCGTGCTCCCGTTTGAGCGCAGTGTGTGTAATGTGGAGTGTGTGCAGTCCTGTAACGTGGAGTGTGTGCAGTCCTGTAAAGGTGGTGAGAGTCCAATCCAAGGTGAAGGCACTGGTGTGAAGTGATGGTTCCTTCGTCTCCAGTGCAATGCCCCTGAGGTGTTGCACTGTGGAGAGACCAGGTGGAGTGTTTGTTGTGGTGAGTTTACTTTTTTCATTTATCTGCCTCAATCTTGACAGAGGCTCACTTCAATACTTCAAGGTGAAAAATGGAGGTAACATTAAAAATATCATGTGAAAAATTGGAATTCTAATATAATTCTGTATCGTGTGATCCAATAGATCCTTGTGTAGATCCTTGTGTAGATCCTTCCTTCTGATGAGGAAATAGATCTTGACTGTTTGTTTGCTGTATGCTTAGTGGCCTCGCCCCGTAGCTGCGATTCGGCTGTTACATTTCCGGGATTGGCCAGGCAGAGATAACTGCAGGTGGATGTGCAGCAGCACATTGAACACATTTACATGACCACAGATATCGAATAACTGGGAGAAATCACACGATTCTAAAACTATGATCTGATCAGAAATGCGATTAAGGAAAAAGTTAAGTTGACCTGTTTCTGTCTACTATCGCATAACTGCTGTTATCAGAAAAAGTGTAGTGCAGAAATCACTTCTCCTGATCACCTGAAAAATGTCATTGCTTCAGAAATCTGATAATCAGCTTTTCAGTGTGCATGCAAATGGGCTCAGTATCTTTTAAGGAGAAAGAAGGAAATTACATGTTTTTTAAGAGGTGAGATAGACTTTACTGACCATGCTGCAGTCCCTAAGGGGGGAAGGAGTGTGTATTTCTGCACTGGCCTGTGTGTGTGTGTGTGTGTGACGTTGGAGAAATGTGTTTGCACTGAGTGGAAGTGGGTATATTAATAAAAAGGTAAATCTGCACTGCTTGATCTCCCATAAGTCAATAAAAAAGTTTTAATAAAGCAGAAGGAGAGGGAAGCGGAAGCAGGAGGTCTCAGAGGTCCGCTTGAAAATGGGACCCACTCCTTCCTGCCATTTGCCGAAGCTGCTGCGCAGATATTAAGATGCTGTAACGTGGTCAGGACAAAGTGAGATGAATATGAACACGACTGCGATGGATCGAGGTGCCTGGACCGATAACCGCGCCGCAAAACGTATGGCGGGACCTCGGCGAGCCACCATTCATCATCTGCATCCGCTGACCAGAGGAGCCCGGCGAACAAACCTTGGAGGAGACGGCAAACTAGTCCTACGGCAAATAATTAATTGATGATCGTAGGAGAAAAAGGCCAGAGTCAAACATTTGTTGTGGATTAGTGCATCGGATGGCCACGGTTTTACATATCAATAGATTTAATAGTCTCACCGGGGGCGTCTGAGCTTCAGCGGCGTGTAAGCCGATAATCTGCTCGTAGTGCATACATGAATAAATCAACCGTCTCGCTCACAATGTGCCACGCTTTGCCATGTTGTGTGAATCTATCTGTTAAGATTGTACTGTTAAATTACATTCCCTAATGTTGTCAAAGCTGTAATATTGGGCATCTGAGGACGCAACACCGATTGAGGACGCGTACAATGAGTGCAAATTCTGAATAAACGCAACGTTGTAGGCACAATTGACGATCGTGGCATCAGGTAGAACAAGGCGGTCATGAACACGATGCTGAGGGAAAGCAGCCCGGTCTGAAACGAGGCAAAGGCAAGGAACATGTGATAGGATCGGCCAAAGAGGCCATAGAGACGGTCTGCTTGTTAGCCGCTGTGGTTATTGCTATTCCCTTCTACCTCCGTTTTAGGCAATAATACAGGCAGAACTAAATCGTTTATTCAAGTATCTGCAAAATCTGCTCTAAATCTGAGTGGCTGCGTGATGGGCGGCATTATTGTCTTTCTCTTGTTCTGGGAATGATAGCCCACGTAATCCAAGTAGGTTTTTAGATGTGGAATTTCACGATACCACCCTGATTGGTCATCTGCATGTGGCCCATCCTCATTATGCTGAGGTGCAGTGGGCTGCTCACTGAGGCAGCGCGGACCACTTAAGGGAGATTCAGTGTAATGCTAAAGGACATTTGCACATTTCCCCTTTTTCAGGTGGAGCGTAGGACGAAAGCCACGCCACGGACTTGTGTTTACCTCCTTATAAAGCACAATAATTACTGTGCTTGCCTCAATATAAGAAGGCTGTTGACACAATTAGCCGTGTTTTTTTAAACACATGGATTCAGGCCACCTAGCAAGAAAAGTACCATTTGGTCCGAATAATGCAGTGTGACGTGGGCAAAGATCCCAGTTTCCCTCCCAGCAGCAACACAAAGGAGACAGAAGGACGTTAAACATTAGAAGAACAGCTGGAGGATTTCATCCTACAGGAACGCCCTCCCCACTTTGTAGCCTCCACAACTTAAAGAGGCCCGTTTAGAACATGACGAGGAAAGCTGAATGCAAACTGGTTTACGGCTTCACTTTTCTTCCTCCCATTCAAAGTGTTTTTGGAATCTTTACTGGAGTCACAGCGGCAAGAATTTGAGCCGCTTGTTAACAGCAGTTTAAAATAGATGTCTTACTGCCGCTAGTTAATTGTGTCTTCGGCCTGTCTTGTCCATCTGCCATGGGTGCACACACACACACACATAAACACACACACAAACACATATGTTGCCACCAAGAATTAACGCATCGCTGCATCCCTAAGCTTGCATCTTGTGAAAATCTTTTTTTAAAAAAATTCCACATTCCTCGTAGACCCTAGGTGCTTGGAAACCAGAACCCTCGTTCCCATGGCGTCTTGGCTTTCTTCCCGTCTGCCCTCGTTGGCGTGTTCCTAACAACCGAGACCAAAGGTCACGACCGCTCCAGCCGACAACTGTGCGCTGAAATCACCGCCTCACCCGAGGGGGCACAAATAACTTGGCGCCCTGTCCCGCCAGGAACAGCGACCTCCGAGCTTCTCCTCCAAGCTGTTCCAATCAAAGCTGAACAGCCCTACGGGGCTTTGGAGGGCAAGTTGGCGTGTCGTCCTTAACCCGCACACACTCATTCGCCATCCACCTCAGGGCTGAGCTCTCAGGAGTGTTTGCTCAAGTCCCAGCACAATAGAGCACATTCCTGCTAGCAAGTCAGGAAGATGGTTCGCTGGCACTAGAAAGATCCTCTCCAGCTCTTTCATCCCGGCCCTCGTTCCTCAACAGGGTCCTCACTGTTCAGACTCCTCTTGACGGACACAGACTCTTGTTTTGAGTGCAAAGTACAGAAATAAGCTGGGACATGCACGTCGCGAAGCCTCGCTCACAGCGACATGGTGTCCCTGTCCCTGTCCGTGTCTCCGGGAGACGGGGTAAACATCCTCTGTCTGTGTGGTCACCTCTTGCTGAGGAGAACTCTCTCCCTCCCCTCCAGCAAAGCTCTCGCAGGCTGGTGAGAGCAACTGGTTGAATTTTCCAAAAATATGGAGGGAGGCAGAGCGTGCCGGTTTGAGTGGGGGGGTTGGAAAAGAATTTGGTGGTGACACATGGCGACCATGTTCGCACATGTTCCTAACAGGACGAGATGATCTTTCTCCGAAAGATACGATTGGGAAACAAAGCTGAAACTGCAAACGTGTTTGCTCCTGTTCTTCCCTAATTTTGTATGAACCTGTTGTGTTGTTTTTCAGGTTCACTGGCGTCAGCAAAACCTCAGTACTTTTTCATATCTGACCTTCTGAGCCAGCTCAACTGTAGAATACTTCTTTTCCTTCAGATGCGTTTTTTTTTTGATGGGGTGTCCTTTTGCAGTCTGTTTGGAATTCATTCAGCGGGTCCCGCTGATATATGCTGGGCCCACCTGTTTCATCTTTCCCCTCTCAGCACCTCAGAAAACTTGGGGCTGGATTATCTTTTGCCCCGTCACACGCAGCGTTTATGATTTTGCTCATCTTCCGCTGACATTCCAAACAACAGGCCGTGGACTGTGGACCTGTCTCCTCCCCGCTGCTGGAATCTGATTCACATGCTAATGAGCCAAATTCCCATGAATGTCTCTCTCTCTCTCTCTCTCTTTCTTTCATCGCCGCCACCTCCTCCTCCCCCCGCCAAACTCACGGCTGACACCCCATCACACCTTGTTATCTCCCTCCCTTTATCTCCATCGCGTATTCTCTCGCTCCCACCCACTTTCTCTGACGTTCTGCTTTTCTCACACAGGATCACGGCCTTGTTGAGAATAATCACCCTCGTGCCTGGTGTGGCAATCAACTGTGCCGCCCACACAGCCTGCGTGTGTGTGATACGCATCAGCTTTGCCATCGCGTGATACTCCTGCAAAGGGTTGAGCCATTGTCCTTTTCCTGGGTGCAGGTTTAGTCTTGTTTGTGCCAAGGTGGTCCAGGACAGAGTGTTTGGCCTGCGGTAGTGAGGGGTACTGGTGTGTGTTTGTGTGTGTGTGTGTGTGTGTGAAGGTGATAGTGGGCCTCGCCTACCTGTCAGAGAGTCGGAAGGTGCTAGAAATCTCCTCACCGAAACTCCGTCTGTGGTGTGTGGGACTGCGCTTCCCATCTTCACAGCCATCTTCATAAGTTCCCCCCTCACACATCAGCGGGCCTCCTGCTGCGAGATGTTTGCATCTCACACTCTTTATTTGCTCCTGCCACTTCCAGAGAAGGCTACGTGAGTGTGTCTTTGCATTTATACCTGTTAACAAATTTGAGGAGACCGCAAAAACACAGAGGTTGGCACGGCCCCTGTTTCCGATCCCTCTTCACTCAGACAGAGGAAGTTTTTGCAGTTTTTCCTGTTTGTATGGTTCCTCACCTTGTAATTACCAGACACACACACGTTCAGACATCTCACACATCCTCACACACACCCAGAGCAATGCACCACCTTTTTTTTTTCTTCTTTACACTTTGGTGCACCTGACCAGCTGCTCATCTGAGCCTTGTCTGAATCAGACGTGTAAAGGTTCTTCGATCGTAGGATATCTTTTTTGGAGTTGTAGCTGTAGTAGTTGATGTAGCGGATTGTCTTACCAGCGTGTCTCAGACTTGAGATCTGTCCATCATCTTTTGGCGGACCCGTTGTTGTTCAGCAGTTAGGATAATGACGGTAATTACTGCGGTGACAGCTCGCCCTCCCTCAGCTCTGTCAGTTTGCAGGCTCAGTCTGAGGTCTTAATTGTCTGTCTGAGTTGAGAATGAAAAATCCTCCTGAATCCCAGCTATGCCTTTGTCCCCAGAGAAGTGATGTTTTGACAGTCGATGGGCCTGAAAGTTGCTGTTGTGGGGTTGTTGCAGTGACTCGTGGGCTGAGGTTGACACTTGGTGCTGAACCGGTCAGCGTGACGATTCTCACATTTCACTGGGGGACTTAAGTGAGTTTGCATGGATCTGTGTGTGAAAACATGCCAGATCCCACCGCCTAACATGCCCTGAGGAAGAAAACAGGGCAAATGCAAAACTATGCGAGGTCACACCCATTTCTGCAGATGATAAAGGTAAACAAATGCTGGCAGTACCACTTTTAAGACGGTACAAACTGCTTGTAACATGTAGTCCAGCGGAGGGGAATCCCAATCCAGTCACAAACTAAACTGCCAGGGGAAAAGAGAGCCACTCCAGCACTTATCCAGTGAATCTCTGGTCCCAGGCTTTCTCTTTCTCTTGGCACATTTTGTGATACTTACCAGTCCTTCGCTTTGGACGTCATCGCTGTTTTCTCCTTTCAGACCTCATTTTCCGGATTTGCTCACCAACGATGATGGAAGGAGCAATATCTTTGTTGTTTTGGTAAAGCGAAAATGGATCCAGCTTAGCGAGCCATCTACTGCATGATTTGATTATTTCTTTCTAGTCTGGGGAACATAAGGGCATGTTATTGTCCTCAACTTTTCCCTAAAAGTTTGATGCGCTTCAGGATTCGCTAGTCTACCTGTTTGTCATAGTAAAAGGTTACTTTGTGCGCTACCGTCTGCATACAGATGGATCCGAGCGCCCTATTGTTGTGGTTTTTCCTTCCTCCTGACACTTTGCTGTAAACACCCGCTCCCAAACTTCCGATCCAACATGGTGGAGCCCGTAAAACACCATTTAATGGACCCTCTTTGTGGGACGCGCCGACCAGAACAAATGCTTTTATTCATACTGTTCCAAAAATGCTAATGAAGGAGGGCCCGCTCACTTCCACTGGGATGCTCCGGTCACGGGCCTGTGTGAGGCCGCACTCAGGCTGTCGCTCAACCCTGCGCCCACAATCCACAATTTCATTTAATGTTGTCAACGGATTTAAGAGAGAAACAGGTGAAACAAATACAGTGACTGTACAAGGGGATCTGTCGTATTTCTCTCTATAGAAATATACGGCTAAATGACTTTCGCTGACATTCTCTTAACAGGAAAAGGGATTGGAAAATACCCTCACATAGATGTTCAAAATCTGAGCCAATGTTGGATATATACAACTGACTTATAGTCAGATGTGTTTGGATGAGCCAATAAGTAACTGATGTTGAGTGAAATCTGTACAGGCACCAAGAAGAATAGATTGTAATTACAATGACAACAAAGTAAAGAGCCATTCCAGCTGATGGACTTGTGGAATTCCGCTCAGAGACCATTGCATGTCGTGCTCTTTGGCACCGTTTCTGACTAATGCTATTGCCTTGTTCCAGATTTTTCTCAGCCTTGTTCTCCTGATTGGCTTGCCAAAGGTGCAAGAACCAGCAATAATACTGCGGTCAAAGTGTTTGTGTGTACACACAGTAATGGGGAGAAGTGTTTCTATCTTAGAGCAGCTTTGTGAGTGATCAGCATTATTGCTTTGTCTTGTCCGGAGAGCAAGATCTGTAATGTAGCCGTTAATTTTCGCCGACAGATTCACACAACCCAGCTAAAACTCAGGTGACGACACTGTCGAATTACTGCGTTTCGTTTTCCGATCCCCATGTTGAGTCGGGGAGTGGGCGCTGCCCTTCGTTTTCACATTTGGGCTCATAGATTCCAAGCGGCCCTGCTCAAGGCCCAGCCCGATCTGCTGCGATTTGTCAGCCTTTGCCAGAGCTTGCAGCAGAAGTAATGATCTTTGAGGAATGTCTGCGAGGGCTGGCAAGGAGATGACTCACCCATCTTAGCTTTGACGTGTTGCAGCAGATGCTTCAGAACTCATTGTCTCCCCGATAAGCATAAAAAAGGCGGACATGTGATTTATTTTGGATGTGTTTTGGACGAGCGGAGGAGGAGATTTGATGTCGGGCCGCCTCCTACAGGTGCTCGCCAGTTTTTTTTGTGCTTCTTTTTTACCATGGCTGTAAACATCAGACCGACAAAGATGATGGTTTTCTGCGATGTTTTGACGTCTGCTACACTGATGGGAATGAGATTAACTGTCTTTGGACTTCTCCACGTGTTGGCGGCTGCCTTTTGACGAGCCATCTAATGTCGACATGAGTGACAGGGAAAACACGCTGCCTCTCATTTGCTTTTCGGCCCTGGTTTGGGGGGGAGTGACATCCTCAAAGTGTGTTTTTGGTGGATTCGAGAGGAGGAGCCTGGACCAACACGAGTGCAGTGACACTGATTGCAGTGCCCTGACGGCACAGTTTCAGTCCTGTGGACAAGCCTCGGTCATTTTCGTGCCTGAGCCCTTTGGTGATGACCTGTAATCCTCTGGATGAAGCTGGACGAGCAGCAGCTGTCGCCCCCAAATGAGAAATGAGGTATTTTTAACAACGAGCCCCTGAGCGCCTGCAACATCTATGCGGCTTTGCGGCTCTGTGGCACATTTCATCTCTTGTCGTCTTTGTGACTACATGGAGATGAATCAGGGGACGTGTGCGCGTAAACACCCTTGGCCGCCCCCGTCCTGCCCCTCCTCCCATCACGCCCCAACACACTGCGGCTGATGTTGGAGTGGGATCAAGCAATTAAGTACCGCTGAGATTGTATGCGGACTAATCACAGTAATAACTGAAGGTTTATTGGACTGTGGCTTCTTCCATTTTTCCCCAGCTACTTTTGGACGATAAAAGAATGAAAGTGCTGGAGAGGTACTCATGTTTAGAAACCTTTTCCTGTGTCAAACTTCTATGAACAACATGTGAAAATGGTTTTGTCAACAGACATGTTCACCCAAATCAAGCAAATGACTTAACTTGGTGGTTTAAAACTCCTGGATACCTAGATTGGTAAGTCGGTAGTTATCTACCTACCTACCTACCTAGATTCAAGATTCAAGGTTCAAACCTTTATTGTCGTATGAGCAGTAAAGAAAGAAGTTTCCCTGTACAATGAAATCATCACTTTGCTCCCCTGCACCTACCTACGTACCTACCTACCTACCTACCTACCTACCTTCCTTCCTACCTACCTATGGACCTACCTACCTACCTACCTACCTACCTACCTACCTACCTACCTACCTACATTCAAGATTCAAACCTTTATTGTCATATGAGCAGTAAAGAAACAAGTTTCCCTGTACAATGAAATCATCACTTTGCTCCCCTGCACCTAACTACGTACCTACCTACCTACCTACCTACCTACCTACCTTCCTTCCTACCTACCTACAGTACCTATGGACCTACCTACCTACCTACCTACCCACCTTGATTCAAGATTCAAACCTTTATTGTCATATGAGCAGTAAAGAAACAAGTTTCCCTGTACAATGAAATTGTCACTTTGCTCCCCTGCACCTACCTGCGTACGTACCTATCTACCTACCTACCTCCCTACCTTTATGGTGGCATTCCATCATGGTTGTCGGGACAACAGAATGTCAGTCAGCAGTGCCAAATATCGACGCCCTGGTAGTGTTGGCACCAACGCGACAGAAGCCACTGAAGGACTTGGAAGATGATCCCATAAACTAATTAAAGGCTTAGCGCAGTCTACCCAGCATGGCACAGACGGGCATCCATCATTCCTCGACGCTCCTGCTGAGGAGCGATGAAGAAGCCGTGAGAGTTGGTCGGTGAAGTTGAGGATTGACGGCCATTACCGTTGTCTCCTCACTCACTGAGAGGAGCGTCATTCTTAGTCATGCTTGAGGGAATTTAGTAGGTTTCTGGGCTGGGCGCAGGAATCAGGCAAGTCAAGGCCTCAGATATTTCTTGGCTCTTGGTCAGGAATCTTCTTTCTTTTCATCTCGGGGATGCGTGTTTAGTTTTATGTATTTGAGATTTCAATCCACTGCAGAATCTTTTGCGTGCCTACATGCCTCGCAGAGCCACTGTGGGCCAAAGCTGGATTTCACGCTCAGGTAGTCCTCAAAAGTGGATCCCTTTCAGCCTGAGCTGTAAATGCAGAAATGAAACACTGGGAGCGTAAACAAAACAATGATATAACCTCAGGAGACTTTTCAGCTGGGGAGGAGCATGCTGAGTACGTGTAACACGACTCGCTACGCACATCCGTCCAAGCTCGTCTTTGTTTGCACACTACAAAATGTCCCCCTCCTGTCCTTGCTACTGGAAACACAGGTTTTGTCCCCGCAGTGTTTGATGTACGCCGGCGAAGCTGCCGCGAAGATGTTTGTGTAAATTCCAGACCTACATGATTGCTGGCCTGAAGACGTGCTCGGGGACGGGCGGGCGGTTGGGGGAGGGGGAGAGTGAGAGGGACTTGAGTGGACACGCCAGGTTACTCGCGCACTGGGGGAACGACAAAAACAGGCATGTCAGCCTCAGCGGGAGGGAAAGACATGGTTTGCTGACCCCAATTAGGGTTCAGATTTACAGGCCACGGCAGCAATCAGGGGGTCAGACGCAGCCCCCCGCACACAGACACACACTTTCAGACACACTGGAGAGAGTGTTGCTATTGTTGACGACTGCTCATTGCACTGCAACGCCATTTTCATCTGCAAACTTTGCATTGTAAAGGTGTGTGTGTATGTGTATGTGTGTGTGTGTGTGCAAAATATACCACACCTCTATAACAACATAACATCAACACACACATTGACACAGACACACATCTACGGTCACGTCAGTGCTGGTACTGGGTGTGTGTGTCTTTGTGTCACTCATTCTCCCCAGGTTTCAATCAGGTATCAGTAGCTGTGTGTGTGTGTTTGTGTGTGTGTGTGTGTGTGTGTGTGTGCAAAGAATTCCACACCTCCATAATAACCTGCCAGTTTCCACACTGGCAGAAAATATGGCTGATCTGGAGGGGTGGCAGTGCGCTTATAAACTTTAACACACACATTTTGACACAGACACACACATCTATGCCATGCCAGTGGTGTTACTGTGTGTATGTGTGTGTGTGTGTGTGTGTGTGTGTGTGTGTGTGTTTTTGTGTCACTCATTCCCCGCAGGTTACAATCAGGTATCAATAGCTGAGTGTGTGTGTGTCTGTGTGTGTGTGCGTTTTTGTGTGCGTGCTGCCAATCATGTGGCACAGGGCTGCATACAACGACACACAGACACACACACAGACACACACACACACACACACATTTGTATTTAAATCAACAAATGTTTCAAGAATGGGTGTTAAACTTGGGAGGTGAGTTTTGCGTGTGTGTGTATTTTTTGTGCGGCTCTGTTGCCGTTTGTTGAGCCGTGTTTGCCAAGTCAAAGTTTTTCTCTGAAACCTGCAGCGACGTCGCACACCCGAGGCGCCGCCTCCATCCATCACGCTTCCGTCGTCCCATCTTTACGACCTATTTTGGCTGCTCGTGTTGGGCGCGTGTGCTTATGCCAGATTTGTGCGTTTGGGGCCGTGCGAGGTAAAACTGGCAGGAGTCTGTCCGCACCGCAGCATTGGAGGGAGCGAGAATGAGGAGGAATTTTCAAACGTGGGCTCGATATGCAGCCGAGGCGTGTCCTCCCTCGCTTAATCACACACACACTCATCCATCAACGCTGATACATGCCTCAGCTATCAGGTGCTTTGTTTGTAGGTGTGTGTGAGAGAGAGTGTGTGTCAACAGGTTTGCTTGGATGCTGTCCTGTAAATACCGTGCATAGCCGCTGCCTACGGAGAAGTGAGTGTCTAGTCATCTGCTTGGAGCAGCACAGACAGGTGTGGGACGTGTGTGTGTGTGTGTATTTGTATCAAATCCAAATCAAATCAAATCACTTTGTCATTATACTGTTAATAACACAAAGAAATATTCAAGTGCGACCTCTAAGATCTGCCTCAAAAATCACATACCTTGCACTCACCCCCCACAAACCCAGACCCACACACACACACCCACACACACCCACACACCCACACACACACACACAGACACACACACACACCATTCCCACCACCCTTTCCCCAATACAT